>JAWZYV010015844.1:0-134883 GCA_038373885.1 Cheiracanthium punctorium | reverse complement strand
GTGACTTGGGTGGTGAACTTTTTAAGGTATTCTAACCTGTATTCTTGCTCATGCCTCTAAACCTTAAATAATGGTTTTTGGACAAGACAAAAATGTTGGGGGGGGATTCAACCAAATGGGCATTGTTGGGGAATTATGAAATAATTGGTTTTGATTTATATTATTTATGTATTGGCCTGCACAAAAATATTTCTTTACCCCTTTTCACAAAAAAAAAAAAAGAAAGAAATCAATCAATATAAAGTAGTTTCCATTTTAGAAATATTTTATTCCTTTTTCTGGGGGGGAGAGGGGGGGAATAGAAAAATAGGCATTCTCTTAAATTTCCAAACATGATATGTACATTAACAGAGGTTATCAGCAGATATATTTATATTTTTGATTTACCCAACAATTAGTTTATTTATTTATTTATTTTGGTTTTCAATTAAAGGATAGCTATTACTCTTTTAATTTATTTTTGTGTTTCATAATTCTTGTATTTGTTCGTATAAATAACTGAAATTTAATTTCAAATAATTTCTTTTCGATAACAATTCAATCATGTTCATTTCTTCTTTATTTAAAATTAAAAAAAGACTTGTTAATTGTAATAAAGTTGAAAAGAAAGTTTGAATAAATTATACTTAAAATAAAATCTATTTAAAAATCAAAATTATTAGTATTCTTTTGATTTTATATAAATATCTTATCATGAACTTTTTTTATTGTTTTGTTAATACTGTTTTAAGTGAAAGTTGTTCTGAAACGTACCATAGGTAAAAAATAAGCTTTCAGGGATTTTTTATTTCAGCAGGAGAAAAGGTAACATTGAACATATAAAATATTTCTGCACACTGTTGAGTCATGTGGATGTCTGAAATGCTTATTTCTATTCTTGTTTGATCACAGATTACCTCAAATGAAGTTATAGTACTGCAGACAAAGAAAATTCTTATAAATCTCCTGCTGATGGATTTTACATAGCTCAATGGCTATACAGATCACCTCCAAGCATTTTGAAACTTTCACTTATATTCCTGTTAAGTTTTGACTAACCAAACAAAACATAAACTGTCAACGAATTCTGTAACTAAATAGATCTAGAGGTTATGGAGGTTTGTTTTAGTAACCATGTGGAACTCTTGGGGGTACCTTTTAGTGATGCCATCATCTGATTATTAAAATGAAACTCTGTACTCCTTCTTAATCTGTTTAATTTCAGAATAGGCTGTTATTTTAAATACTGTATGTCCTGTGTCAACAGTCCACATTTCACTCACTGGAATGAAAGCAAGAATTTAAAAATGCATGGGGTCAGATATTACTTGTTCCATTGAGCTACGTAAAATTTATTTTCCAGCTGTTATTGATCATTCTGAACATGACAATAATCCAAGATAGCCCAGAAATAGATATCTAATAAGTTCTGGATATGAAATAAGTATCAATTTCTGATCATTGGATATTTTGAATATGAAATAGATAGCCACTTTTGGGATATTTGAGATCTTCTGGAAGTTTAATTATTATAACTATGCTACATATATACAGATCTCTTATAGACCTGTATATTATAGATGTTATTTACTCATTAGAGAGATCACACCTCAAATTTCTAATAGAGAAATCTATTTTATGTTGGACTTCTAATAGATATACCCAATATCCAGCTATGATGTATTAAAGATTGCCTATGGGCAAACTTGGGGGGGGGGGGGGTAAATGCGGCAAAAATATTTACTTGTACGATATGAAGAATATTTTCAAGGCGCTCGATATTGCAGATACATTTTAAATATATTTAATTTAGATTCAATAGCAGCAAAGTTTTATAATTTTTACAATATAATGGTTAAATATCAACTTTCTACTCTTTACCAATACTAGCTTTATTCCCAGTGTAATATTGAGTAAATATTAACCAAAAAAATTAAAAATGGTATAAAGTTATGTTAAAGTAATTACTTATCCATATTGAATATATTTCCAATGTATATCAAATACTATAAATGCATTTTAAATATATCTGAGGCAAATATTAACTTTGCTACTTTGTACGAAGTTACATTTGATACATTTGACGAAGTTACAGTTGATCTTTGTTTTCAATTTTTTTTAACAATATTGAGTTAACATTAAAAAATTTATCAATTGAGGACTACTTCAAAAATATTTCCAATACAACCCTGTATTAAGAATATATTTTTTGTATGTTAAATTCAGTGGAAAAAGGTATTAGTATAGTCATACTGAAAGTATAAAGTTATTTTGAGAATTTATCAGACCTAAATGCTAATTTTTACCAATATTGGAATTTTATTTACCAATATTGGAAACTGTGTTTATTCTCAATGCGTTCACTTACTACTTTGTACCATTATTGGTTTTTGATATCAATGTTTTCACAATATTGAGTTAATATTTAAAAGTTCATTGGTAGTGAAACTACTTCAGAAATATTCTCAATATATAATTAATATTTCAATACACACTTCATATGTTAATTAAAATTTTACAAATGATAATAACATTTTGAGCATATATCAGGGCTAAACTCTAGTTTTTACCAATACTGGAAGTGGTCTTTACTCTCAAAGTATTCACATATATGTAAATTTTAATAATTAAAAGTAATTAGTACTTAATAATATTGGAAATATTTCTAATATACACTCAATATTATTGATAAATTTCAAATACTTTAAGATTCAATAGTATTAAAATTTGACTTCAAATGGGCAAAATATTAAATTTATAATATTGGATTTTATTTTCAATGAATTCACAAGATTGGATAAATATTGATGCTATATAGAAAATATCTTTTAATATTTGCCAAATATTTAAAAAATAATAATAATCAATGCTGTTACCAGATACAGTCATATATATATATATATATATATATATATATATTTATAAGGAATTATTTTAATTTCCCTAAAATAGTGATAGCCAGAAGCAAGGCATATGCAAGGAATAAATCCAGGGCCGTACCCAGACAAAAATTTCAGGCAGGGTCCAAACCGTGGAAAAGGCAGAATTTTTCACAAAAAGACATCATTATTATTATTTTATTAACAAAAATCAATTTTTTTGGGAGGGGGGAGGGTCCGGACCCCTGGTTACGGTCTCGAATAATCACCCTATAAAAAGTGACGGTCACTCTTAAAAAGGGTCATAGCTCACTCTTGATCAGAGCGCTCCACTCTTTAAGGGATGGCGTGCTGTCACCCTTTCCTTAGAGTGAGGCACTCTTTCCCGGAGTGGGTTTTTGAATTCTCACTCCTAGTCCAGAGTCAGAAATGTCACTCTTCAGAATAGTGATTTCTCACTCTATGGAGGTAGGCTGATTTTTGTCACGAAGGTAGGGTGATATATCACTCCTCAGCACTGGTTTTTCACTCTTGATTATTAAGAGAGTACCACGCGCCTGTTTTCTCCAGTTGTCACGTGAATACGCGTTAGAACCCCTTAGAAAGTCCGCCTACCGAGGCACTCCCATCCTTGGCAAATCGCCCTAGCGTAGAGTTGCCGTAATCACACAAGCAAACCCATTTTTTTCTTTTTCTTTCTTTTTTTTTGGGGGGGGGGGTGAAGGAAGGAAGAGTTTTTAAGTATGTGAAATCCCGTGCATTTTTAAAGTCCCCCCTTTAAAAAGCAGACCCCGCCCCCCGAAAATAAAAATGTGTGGGCACCCATCGTGACATTATTTTATACATAACTCTTCGCGGTGAGCGGAAAAAACGCCGCTGGAAAAAACGCCGCCGGAAAAAACGCCACCGGAAAAAACGCCACCTGGAAAAAACGCCGCCGGAAAAAACGCTACTTTTAATAGTAATCTACTTTTAATAGTTTCATGATGTAACACAGTCTTTATATGCTAATCGATGAGGCAAGGAGCGTAGCCAGAAAAATTTTTCGAGGGGGTTGTATGAGATATAATTTTGTATTGATAAACTTAATTTTTTACTGACGACGTAGGAAACGGGGGGGGGGGCTTTGTTACCTAGAATTGGCTTGGGGACCCCGAAATTTTTTCGGGGGGTTGTATGAGATATAATTTTGTATAGATAAAATTAATTTCTTACTGACGACGTAGGAAAGGAGGGGGGCTTTGGGGCTCGAGCCCCCCCACATACCTTTGTAGGATGATAGAAAATAATCATATATCGGTGTCTTTTTCATTGTCCAGAATCCATAAAAACATACTAACCCCCCTCCCCCAAACCCCCAAGTCTACTAAATTGCTACACGCTACTGCGCCCCTATCGGATTGAGGGGAGACCTAGGGTTGAGCTATGGCTTATTATTACTGGTTTTCTTTTTATAAGGGCAAGAGTTTATTCTGATTCATGGTAATTTATCTTGTTAGCTTTTGGTTTTTAAATAAGAAATTTTAGAATAAGGAACATTTAAACATTGGTAATCTTATTTTAAAGATGCCTTTTTAAAAACTAAATTATGGTATTAATAAGTCAAAAACAATTTTTAAAAAATCTTATTTAAATTAAATGTTAGTGTAATTGTAATGTTTTTAAACAAATTTTTAAATGCTGAAAAAAAAAAACAGCAACACTTTTTAAAGGAAACTGGTTTAAAATCATTTAAAACTCATTTCTTAAAATGTAAAATATTAGTTATATATAACTGCGATTAAAATTAATAGTTAATTAGTTTTGTTAAAATTAGTTGGAAAAGTTTCAATAATACTTTCTAACTTTTGTAACTTTAGTTTTTAAACATTAATTTGATCAGAAATAGAGCCTTTGCTAAAGAACCTGACTGAGAATCAAAGACGACCTTGTAAGTGAACGCGTCCGTTAAATATGTAGGGCCGTCTATCCTTTTGCTGGGTTGTGAGCATTCAAAACTGCATTATTTTGTTAAAACATGATCGATTCCGGTTCTTGTACTACAAAACAAACATACAAAATTTGCAAATCAAATTATTAATTTATAAGTTTTTTATCTAAATAATTGATTTACTTATTTATTGTATTATTTTCAAGACAAAGTACATATTCATTTAAAGATGGAGAACAATTCTTTGTAGTGTCACCGGATGTCGACACCCGTACTCATTTTTAGGGTATACTGTTTTTTTTTTTTTTTTTTTTTAAGTGTCAAACTCAGAGCCTGACAAAAGCGAGGGCAGACGAGGCAGCTACCTTGGGTCCCCAGTGAAAGGAGAGCACAAAATGAAAACGCCCCTGTCCTAAAGTAATGTAATATTTTTCAGGAGAGGCTACTTAAAAGAAAGAAGTTAAAAGTGATTATTACTAAAATAAATTATTAATTATATCAATTATAATCAATCTTTGATTGCTGTTGAATTATTTTCTTCCGAATTATTTGATAACAATTTTTAAGTGAATAAAATTGAATAATATATTAAATTTTAACACATTTTAAGTACTGATTTGAGCATTCTAACATTTTGCTTACAGAAATTTAGTGAATTCTTTTTCATACTGCAGCATTTCTTTCCAGAGTTTATATTACTTTGGTAGAATTATTTAGCCTGTCATTTAGAATTTCTGTAGTTAGCACATTTACAGATTCTGCAGAAGGAAAAGAAGTGTTTTATTCTATTTTTATTAGTTATAGAAAATCAATATTCGTAATGTTATCCTTATAAATGACTCACTGCAAATAATAAAAATCTGGAGTGACTCCACTCGACTTTCCGATCACTTACAATTAAGATCATTACCAAGCATTTTAATAAATTTTAATCGATGAATAATTCAAACATATATACCAAACTGAAGCTCAATTGAATGCGCCGTTTAAACGCTAGCGCATTTTCAATAATTCCCCCCCATAGGCCATAATGTAAAAGAAATCTTTGTCGTAGCCCTGTAGTAAAACTATAAGTCCTATACACACCAAAATCAATACCGGTCTTACGATAGTGGTTTATAACATGTATACCCAATTTGAGCTCAATCGGATCTACCGTTTAAACGCTAGCGCACTTTCAAGAATTTCCTCCCATAGGCCATAATGTAAAAGAAATCTTGGTCGTAGCCCTGTAGAAAAACTATAAGTCCTATACACACCAAAATCAATACCGGTCTTGTGACGGTGGTTTATAACATATATACCCAATTTGAGCTCAATCGAATGCCTCGTTTAGGAGCTATCGTGTTCACTCACATACACACAAACACACATACACACATACATACATACATCTCGTAAAAATAGCATAAATGGATTCAGAAGCCCTCAAAACGTGTAAAAACACCAAAATCTCGAATTCGAATTTTTTCATGATTTACTTTCCTTATGATATAATACTTTCCTTACATGGTACATGTTCGGAAAGTAATAATAAATAATAACAATAAATAATAATAATAATAATAATAATAATAATGAAAATGAAAAAAAAGTTTTAAACTAGAAATTTTTTTTAAAATTTGAACTCGTTTAAAAATTTAAATTCTAAATCACATCCAATAAACTATTATCTTTTTAAAAATTATTTAATGTTTCTTCCTATGAATAAAAATCAGATAGTTATTTGCTGAAAAAAAAGGAATACAAGTGATACAATTTTTTACAAATAAAATAATTGGTATATTAATAACTTGTACAAATATTTATAAATTGCGTAGTCATTTTATAAATGAATGTTCAATTTATCTACACGAGAATGCTTTTCAAAGATTTATCGCTTTTTCGCCCCTTTTTCTTTTGGGATTTTCGGAGTTTTAACATAGCCATAAGTAGTTGTGACATGATTCCAAAAAAAAAGAAGGAAAAAAAAAAAAGAAAAAAGCCTCTGCGAGATCCTCTACCTCCGCTTTGTTCTTTTTTGACCCGCAGGACATGTATATCTTACCTCTTTGTCTAATGGTCAAAACAGTAGGGGGTCGAATGCTATTTTTGGAATTCTCCTTTGACCTTGAATAAGTGTTCTCACTGTTCTGTAAAAACGGAATTTTCGTTTAACCTTGAACAAGTGGTTTTGTTTGACGGATTATTGCAAGTTTGTCGGGGGGGGGGGGTTATTTTGTCTGTGGGGGCGGTTAGTTAGAAGATTGACATATACATCCAATAGGATCTTTTACATTAATTTCTTTCTTCTCAGGGGGGGCGGTCGCCCCCTCCGCCCCCCTTTAATCCGCCCTTGGTGGCGGTTGAGGAGGGAGGGGGTAATTCTTAAAAAGCACTTCAGTAAGAAAAGTCAAAATTCATTTCATATGTCAAAAAAATCCATTTAAACATGAAAAAAATAAACCCTTATCCCCCACCCCCACCCACACCCACACACGCACACCTATGTGTTAATTAAAATCCCTATTTAACAAGGATTTTATTTCTTTGAAATCTTAACACTTCTATGTCATCAGCGTACTTTAGTGGCGTAGCCAGGAATTTTTCATGGGGGGGGGGGCGTTACGACTACTACAACTCACATATATGCATATTTGCTGTGATAAGGGAGTGAAGAATATACATTTTGTATGGCAAAAAATTCATCATGAGGGGGGTGGTTTGACCCCATATCCCCCCCCTCCTTGGCTACGCTACTGGCGTACCTGAATGGTTTTTTGGGGTTATAGCTCCCTAAAAGCTTCATTTACTGTTAAGTAATTGGAAATCTATTTTTTTTTTTTTTAGAGGAAACCGAAATGTTTCTAGGAAAGTTTATCCCCCTCCCCCCTTCCTTAACGCCTACCAAATTATACACAAATTGAATTATTCAATTAGAAATGTGTCTTCCCCCATTTCTGGAAAACAAAGTACATTAAACCTCATAATTCATCTTCATACCCCCCTTTTCGTCAAAAGAAAAGAAAAATTTTCAAGTATTTAAATAAATTATTACACAAATATCTTTTTAGGTGGCGTTCTTTCCGGCGGCGTTTTATCCGGCGGCGTTTTTTTCCAGGTGGCGTTTTTTCCGGCGGCGTTTTTTCCAGGTGGCGTTTTTTCCGGCGGCGTTTTTTCCTACATTCCTATTCGCAAATATCAGATTACTCTAAAATTTAAGTCAATCAAAGGCACATATCTCTCATCTACTGAATGTTTTGATGCTACTTTATTTTACTTTTTTTGTACTGGCATGTATACAATTCATGTCACATTATCAGTGGCGCAGAGAGGGAGGGGGAGCAGGGGAAAAATCCCCAGGGCCTCAGCTTGTGAAGGGCCCCCACTTTGGCTGTTTATATGATACTTAATTGTTTGTTGTCAATTTTGTGAAAAAAAAAAAGTCCCCGGATGTTTCAAATTAATTTTTGAATGAAATTACAAAAAGCCAGCTAGAGCATAAACCACCCACTTGACAAAAGCGAGGAATGTTAGTGATTGAGCCTTCTTTTGCAAGAAAAGTAAACATTGACGGTATTATTCAACGGTTTGCCATGACTAAAAGTAGAAAGGATTTATTAAACAAGAAATCATTTTTTTTTCCGAGACACATTGTTAAACAGTAGAAGAAAGGGTATAGCCAGAGGAGAGACTATGGGCCCACCCAGCCTCCGAAAATTTGAATTTTCCTTAACAAAATGTTAAAGATCAAGACTTTCAGTGAGAAATTTTGAAATTTCCACTTTTTTGGATGCCTGATTGCATGGAAGTGTGAATAAAAATATTAATTTTTTATTCATACTGTGGAAACATGCCATGCAAAAATGTTAACGTTTCAAATACAGTTTCTCTATGGAGGTGACGAAACCTTCAAAACAAAATGTTGGTATATTTTTAGAGCATGGATGTTTATCAAAGTATAATACTGTTTTAAATTAATACTTTTAATTCTATTAATAACTTTCCAATTACTATTAATTTAAAGTTTCTCTAAATGATTAATAATTTTAATAAGGTATACATGATTGATCTAATACGACATCAAAAGGATTTCTGGATAGCAAAGGGACCCCAAAGATTTTATCCCCGGGGCCCCGACTTGGCTCTCTGCGCCTCTGCACATTATATATAGATGTCACATAAAACTAGGAAATAAAAATGATTTAAATATTTCAGCGGAAAGAAATCAACTTATTACGTCTTAAAGTTTCATTAAAATTTAAATAATTCACTTGAAATCAATTAAGTTCTATCAGCCCTTGCAAATTTCCTTTCAAATAATTTAGTATGTTTTATTTTAAAAATTCTTAATAAAAGAATTTTATCTTTTATAAACAGAATAATCGGTATAAAATTAATTTTTAAAAAATCTGATAAAACATATTTACTATCACAAAACTTTTGAATGTTTCTGCTGGATATAATATATTCTTAAATGTAAAACAAAAGAAATTTGGTGCGTCTACTTTTGATTGAATGCCATTCTCATATTTTATCCAAAACAAAGCAAGTTTATGTTCAATATTTAAATAAAAATTATTGTTCTTAGCTGGGGGAATTCTTTTATTCTGGTTGGCCACCCTTCGCGTTTTTTCCGGTTAGTAACAAAGAAGCACAGCGTCGTCTGAAGAACTACCCCTCAAATTCCAAGAACGCGCTACCCTTCGCTACCTTTTGTAGACGCAAATATCCCCGGGCTATCAGAGAATATCCCGAAAAGAGCGTTTATCTTTGATCACTCTGGAAATTATTTAGAACCTTCCATAAAGGGAAGTCGAAGACGAAAAGAAAACGAGTAAAAGAAATGTCCCTGGTCAATACCTGATTAGAAAATAGAAAACGTAAAGAAATTCCTTGTTGAATATAAGAATGACTAAAAGCAAACTTTAAACTACAACAACAATGGAGAAGACTGATTACAATTAAAGCAATTGAGCTTTAATTGTAAAACTTAGCTTACAAAACACCAAACAATGTTGCATTAACGTAAAGTTGTGTTGTTGAGATTAAAAATTATAAAGTATTGAGACGAGTTCAAGTTAAACTTTCCTATATAAGAAAAAGGTTAATTCTCTAATAATTCCTGTAAAATAGACATTTTTATCTTTCATCTTCTTATTTTTTTTTCTAAAAGTACTTTGGCTTAGCTGTAAAATTAAATCTGAAAATTATTTTTAGTGGTGTGTGTCATTTTAAATGTTTTCTTTTAATATCTCGTGCATTTTATTTGATTTCATTTTAAATGCTTGAAGATAAATCATCATACTTTTTATCCGTTTTTGTATAACCAACTCCTACCCTCTCCCCCACACACGCTCACAAAAATAAATAAATAAAGCATGAAAAAAATTCTTCTGAACCATATTTTTGTTCTAATTATTTCTATTGGTATCAATCTACAGAATTTTACAGTGTAGAAGAATTCATACAAATAATACATGTTCTATTGCAGAATTTCTTAATATTATTATTAACAGAATTCTATTATTAACAGAATTATTATTAACAGATATATTCCTTATTAACAGAATTTCTTTTTGATTTTTAAGATTAAAAAAAAAAAAACTTTCTCTTGAAATTAATTAATTAAACGGAATAATTAAACTCTATACATAACTTAATTCATTAAATTTACAGTAATTTCTCAATTATTTCATTTGGTTGTGTTGTTGAACAGGAACCAGAATTGATAATTCAATCGGTAGTACATAATCAGCCGTACAGATTTAGCATGCACATTCATCGTGTGTACGTGTTATTGTTAGATCCTTAGTCCAACAAACTATCATGGACTGTTTCTACAAATTAATATTAAGTAAAACCAGTATTATTAAAGCTCATCCAAATAATGCAATAATCTAAATATATAAAATAAGAAGAATTTTCCTGTTTGTCTGTATGTTCATTCGCTATAGGCACCTAGAACTTACGTCGAATCTTAACGAAATTTGGGCCCACTGGATCATTGAGCGATTTCCTTCTGTGTTCATCATTGCTTCCCGGCACAGGTCTTGGGCCGCAGTGGGAGAAATGATGTGGGGTAACAATGGGGTAGCTGATCACAGAAGGAAAATCGCTGCGTTCGCGTCTTTGCAACGGTGAGAAGCAACCCAGACAGTAATTTTAGAAAAGTTGTGCCTTAACACTCAATGCACCCGCGCAACGCCCGTCAGTTTGTGTGAGTGCACAAAAGGGGGGGGGAGGGGTGGAAGGCACTCGATATATACTCACGCACTTTAAACCGAATTACAGAAGAGAAAAATTGTTTAAACCAAGAGCTTAAAAATAACCTTGTTTGAATTAAGCAACCCTGACAAGGAACAATTTTTTTAATTATATTTTGTCAAGACGCAGGCAATAGCTTGCATTTTTAAGTGGAACGGTGAAGTGAACGGTTAAAAACGACCCGCCAAACAAATGTTTAAAATAAAAGGATTTGGAAGCGAAGTATTTAGGGAGCGGATACGTGCCCCTCTGTAAACCCCACCCCCCTCTTCCCCGATTACTACGTTTATTGTTCATATGTATAACAGGAAAGCCTATTAACAATAGCTTTCTAAAGAAGGCTTATTACCAGAACCAATGCTATGCTATGCAGAAAATATCATTGTTCCGGAGCACATGTGGCGGTTTATCCGTCTTTCCTCGAAAATGGGGGAAAGCATATAGGGTGCCAATTACAACATCTGGTCACTAAAGTCCGCGCAAAATGGGGTCGTTAAGAAAGTGCGAAGGTGCTATTTTCTGATCAATCCTTTCTAACTTATATGCGGTTTCCCGATCTTTGAAGGTGTAAGCAGAGGTCAATGAAGTCGTTACCGGGCAATTTGAAGGTCGTTAAAAAGCCATTAAGTTGTCCCCTCTCCCCGTTGTCAACTGTAACGGTCAGTAGAGAGATATTTTTTCCGGTTTTTCTGTTTGAAGACACTCTTTAGTTAGTTGGCATTTTGTTAGTCCGCATTGCTTGATTTTTGTCTTTTTACGATGGACGAAATAGCGTACATCCAGTCAACCAAAGGAAAACCAATGCTGGTTTTAAACAATTTTTTGTTTCATTTAAACAAAAAACAGAAAACAGAAAATTATTGGAAATGTGATGAAGTTACCTGCAAAGCACGTGTAATAACAGAGGATACTGAACCCCATAAATGCACGAGAAAAACTTTGACTCATAACCATGAGCCTCCAACCGGAAATTTATTAAAAAGGGAGTTTTCTCAAAAATTAAAGTCAGAAGCGGAGAAAAGTGTTACAATGCCAGTGCCACAAATATATTAGTAAATAATTTATTTTTCTTCTTAAAAAGTACTTTTACTAATAAAGAAATGCATTTTATATGAAAATAAATTTATGTGTAAAGAAAAGTTATAAAATCACAGAAACGCTTTGCCTTTTAACATAATTTTTATTTTATTCACATTCATTCTATGCAAGTTTGATGAATTTAGATTGTTGCCTCTAAATCAAAGAATTATAGAGTTCTAAATTAGTGTATTGCTTCATTAACATTAGCTTTTCATGTTCAATAAATAAACAAATTAACACAGTGCACACCAGAAGCTAAATTACATAGAAGTTTTAAAAAATTAATAAACAATTAATGCATAATATTTACTTCTATAAAGGAAGTTTTAGACGAATTGCTGTCAAAACTCCAGTTTTAAAATTAATATTAGAGTTACTAGTGCTATTATCTGAAATTTTGTGGTTATTTTTTTTTTATTAATTGGAAGAAAGAATATTTTAAAATAAATTTTAAATTGAATATTCATATGATTATTGCAAACTTCTGATTAGTTGTAAATATTATCCTAAAAGGTTGTTTATAATATTGGTATATGCTGTAAAAAATAAGAAATACACTCACAGCTATAAACAGCAATATAAATGTTACATTTAAAAAAAAAAAGAAAGTGCCGGGCGGTCATAAAAAAAAAAAAAAAAAAAAAAAAAAAAAAAAAAAAAAAAAAACCGCATAAGTGAAAATTTCCTTTTTGCGTCCAGCGGCACCTTTTTAGGTGGAAAAATCCAATAAAATCGTCTGTGTGAATTAATGATAGACAGTAATGCATTCAATATAAAATATCATAATGTTCTTTTTTCGACCAAATCATGTTTTTTTTAATAAGGCGAATAGTTAAATACTGTTAAATCATTTTAACTCGTTACTGGCTGCTGTCATTTTATAGTTTTTGAACTGAATGATAATCGTTTGAGAGACTCATTCGTAGACAAGGAAGTATTTCCAAAAATATACATTCTATTCTATGATTTTCTTAAAATATCTATTAGTTGTATTTCCTAACTCTCTTTGAATTTTTTTTTTCTCTCTTACATAACAGACATTATTCAGAATGAAATGTGCGTATGTAAAATATAATACATAAATGCAAGTCTACAAAAAAAATTTAAAATACACTATTACTTGTGTTTTAATTTTTTTTTTCGTAGACTTGCATTTATGTAATAATGGCATGCTAATTAAATATATTTATAATTAAAAAATTAAATTGTGTGCGTATTATAACGTTTAAAACGAAACATAAATCTAAAATGAGTTAACAAATCACGAATGTCTATTTTATACGCAGCCATTAGCTATATTGCTTTATTTTTGTAAGAAATGTGATTTCGATAACTTTTCTTAACTGTCGGAGCAGCGCGCTGGTGGTATATATAGAAGAGGCAGAAGCTGCGAGTAGCTTCCAGAAAAGTCTATTTCTCGGAGATTCTACATAAAGCAGGAATTTTGATTACATTATAGAAGAGAAATGTTAGGTTTTTATGTGTTTTTAATGCAGGAAAACAAACTTTCAGGCCCCATTGGAAAATCGCGCCCAATGACCAAAATATCGTTAAAAATAAGTCCCCAAAAGTGAATAGAACGAGGCCCTAGGACCCATATTTCTCGAGATTTCTAGAAACTCCTTATAAAAACAGGAGAAAACAAAACCTTCGTATCTCCGGTTCTAGTTGACGGATTTTGATGCAACAAAAAGCAAAATTTAACTATTTGATGCGTGGAATGCGAATTTTGAACTATTTTAAGCTCAAGAACAACGGGTTGCCCCGAAAATTCGTAACAATATATTCTTTGTGCGCAGACGTCATATGAAAAAGCACAAGGCGAATTTTGCTCGACTTTAAAACTCTCTGAATACAGCTGTTCTCCAATTTTAAGCTACTTTTCGTCATTTTTCCGTCTATAAAGCTCTCCCGATATCCCAATTTGTTAGATATTTTACGAATTGCTGAGACATACAAGTCATGTTACGAATCATATACGTATGAAAGTTAGGTATTATCATAAATGAGATCTTCGTCATTTGGATGTCACGAGATTAAAATTGCTTTAGAAACTAAGTTCGGTTATGAGGTTTTCAGATGAAAACTGCTAAACGAGCTAAATTATAGGCTTCCACGATATACAAAAATTTAGAAAATTAAAATAACGTGATTTTTTAAAACTTTGAATAATTTAAGTTGAATATTACAGCTGAGAATGACATCATTTTGGTGTCATGAGTATGAAACTGCATTGTAACAATTCTTTATCGTTTTTAAATCGTGTAGAAACCGTTATATCATTTAAAGGTATTCTCCAGGAGCACCTCAAAAGAATTACATAACTGTCAGTGGCAGTTTTACAGACATTCACCCATTTCAAGCGCAATACTATCCTACTATATAGTTAGCTAATGGTCAAACGACAATTGGGAGTCCCCCTCAAAAATTGTACCGAATGTCGCCAAGCTTCGCGACTTTTGGACCCGAAAACGTGTTTTAAAAAATGAAACCAGTTTGGCGATAATTTCATTTTTCGGATGGAAATTAAAAGGTTTCTAATGTGACAAGATAAACATATGGCGGTTCCAATGAAAATTTTGAAAATCAGTAACTTGTTCTCTAATTATTCGACTTACATGCACCAAAATTGCATCCCCTCCCCCAAGCGCGTGGGAGATTTTAGACCGCAAAATCGTAGAAGAAAAATTCCCCACTCTCCATGTCGATACTTACGAGTATGTTGTATAAGAGGGATATTTATACTTTTGACACCCTCCAAGAAGACTAAGTCGAAGCGACAAACAGAAAACATTCTGTGTTTGTCTGTTCGTCCGTACTCTAAATGCCATATATATTTGCATAGATTACTACAAAATTAATGTTGTTCCTATTTACAGTACCCTGTACCAGGCCCGAATACGCCCACCGGGAAGAAGGGAAATTTCCTGATGGGCCGGTCACTTTCACATATATATCGCATGTATAATGTGCATGTTTGCTCAGAATGCAATGTAAACTGTTCGCCGTTTACATATGTTTCCCGGGCCGGTGTGATCAGTTGTATCCAGCCCTGCCATGTACCCAACTGAAAAAGATGTCTGAAGCATTTGTATCTCTTCTACAGGAGTACCGAAAAGAAATCTAATACATTAAGCTTTAAGGTTAATAATTCTTAAAAGCATATTTTTTATACCAGGTATGGGCAACCTCTGAAAAGTTGCAGGCCGAACTTCAGGATTTTAGCGAAGTAGCGGACCAAAATTCAGGATGTTAGTGATGTCGAAGGCCGTATAATTGGGATTTATATGGGAGGTTGAATGATTTATATGGGGTTTCGATATGTTGAGCGAACCGGAGGGTGCCCATATTTGTGTTTTAGACTTATTCGTCTGTTTCAAACAAAATAAAGTTAATATATGTTATTAAGGATCATCAAGTAATGACCTCGATAGAAAATAGTGTATGTAGGGTTTATAATTCTTCTACAGGAGCACTCAAAAGAATATCGATACATTACTGCCTTTCAATACGGATACATTCATCCTTTCATCCTTTTATAGCACAATTCAGTAAGTATATAAACGTTTATAACTGTTTACACTCCAGTTAAAAGTTGGGGGGAAAATTTAAACTTTTTTACAGGTTCTCCGAAAAATAAATTAATGGCGTGCACAGCATCTTCATAAGATTAACTCTTAAATCTCCCCGAAGTGTAAAGGTCTTTGGTTTTGGCCTATCCCATGGCTGCGGATCTAACTCTGTAGTTTTGGACGATTTTCTGCAGATGTAGCATGAATACCCTGTAGCATGAAAACCCGTAAAGAGATCCTGTGTCCAAGATGTCCTCCTTAGGTAGATAGACTTCATATTGCTTTGTCTTAATCACTAAACTAAAATCTCTCAATATTTAAATACACAGCTGTGACGTTGTCCGACTAATTACGAATAATTAGAACTTAAGAGATATAGTGACGCTCCCTTTTCTTACCCCTCACTACTTGAATCTCTCCGATAAACTTTGATCTGTGCGGTATCATAAAGAATTCCACAAGGAGCTATAGATTTTCGATGATGTGCAGTTCTGACGTTATAGAATGCATAAATCCCAGAGTGTTTCAAGGGCTCTTCAGAATTGGACAGTATAGCGGCTTGAAAATCTCATAACTTACGAACACTTCAAGCGTGCCACGTGATCGAAATCCACTTGAGATCCCAGCGCAGAGCAAGATCGGCAGTTCTAGACAGAGTAGAGTTCGGTTTCAGACAGTGACCAGTACAGAGGTACTTCCTCTGGTTTCGGACCGGCACGGCCAAAAATGTTTTTCGAACCCGCCATCTGACTGTTTAAGTTCCAACTCAAATCTTCTATGTGTTTTTATGTGCGTCTAATAAGGTGTTTTGTGTGAGCAAAAGGGCTCTCTCTTTATTTTGGGACGCCGCACTACATAACCAAATTTTGCGCAAACGTTGTTTCCCTTTGTGCGTAAAGTCCGTGAGGAAGACTTCCTTTCTTCGAACAATACCCTTAAGATTTTACTATATATATTATTTATATTTGCTTAATTATTTGCGTCTCATTTTCATAATGTTTATAAAATGCTGAAATTCCATAAAATAATCTATATCAGCCGAGTATTCGGTCAAAATTTAACTGAATAGGCTGAATACGAAGTATATACTGAGTACTCATCTCACTACAACTGTGAAATTAATTAATCACGGAAAAAAACGCACAATATTGAATGGGTTTGTATTTTTAGAAGATAAGAGGGGTTGGGGGGGGTCATGAATTTAAAAAAAATGTGAGAAACAAGTGGGCATCCAAAAGGGCGTAAACAGAGGTACATTAGTGAATTTTGTATTTATCTCTATCGAAAATTGCCATTCAGACAACTTTTCCAAGAACAGTGGCCTGTGGCCGTCCGCAAATCCTCATTACCCTTTACCGTTTTATGATTTTTTTTAATTATTGTGAATTTTTTGTATCAGTATTATACTAAATTTTTCATAATTTGAATGACGCTTCTCCCCCTCCCAATAGTTCAATTTTTTGTATTCTTTGGACAAAGTCCAAAACTAGTCATTCAGTAACAAATTATAGCAGTTTCGAAAATTTTAAATACCATCTCTCACCTAACAGGCAACCCTAAAAAAAGGATCTAAGACTCCACAGATTTAACATGCACGTTCTCTGTAATATGTTATCACATTCAGTCTGATTTGTAATCAGCTGTGGCTTGTTATTACTGGTTTTCTTTTTATAAGTGCAAGAATTTATTCTGATTCGTGGTAATTTATCTTGTTAACTCTTTGGTTTTAAATAATTCTTAGAATGAATGATTTATAAGTACATATATTTACATATAAATATTTTTATTTTTTGAAGTATTTAATTTAAATATTACTCTTATTTTTGACATGCTTTATTTTCAGAATTAAATTATGGTATTAATAAGTCAATTTTAAAAAAACTTTCTTAAAAAACTTTTTATATCAAATGTTAGTATAAGTGTAATGTTTTTAATCAAATTTTCATTTCTAAATGCTAAAAAAAAAAACCCTTTTTAAATAAACTGGCTAAAAATTATTTAAAACTACTTTCTTAAAATGTAAAATATCGGCTATATATAACTGTAATTAAAATTAATTTTTAATTAGTTTTGTTGGAATAGTTTTAATAAATATATTTTTACCATTATTAGTATTGCAAAGCTTATTCCCTTTCACCAACATTGATTAAATATGCGCACCGGAAAAAAAGCGCATGATTTGAATGAGTTTATTTTTTTAGTTGAGGGTGGGGGCGTGAAATGAAAAATGTGAGAAACAAGTGGGCGTCCAAAAGTGCGTAAACTGAGGTACATTAGAGTATTTTGTATTTATCTCTATTGAAAATTGCTATTCAGATAACTTTTCCAGTAGCCCCATGGCCGTCCGAAACGCCTCATTGCCCTTTAGCTTTTGATAAAGTTTTTTTTTTTTAATACAAATAAAAGAAATTACTCTTTCGGATGCCCACTCCTTTCTTATATTTTTTATTTCAAGCGCCAACCCCCAACCAACCAACCAACCAACCCACAATTATCGAAAAAAATAAACCCCTTCAATATTGTGCGTTTTTTTCAGGGGCGTTTTTTCCCGCCCACCGAAATGAATAGAACCCACCATGGCCGAGTGATTGACACTGAACATAATAGATTGCTTTAGTGTGTCAGTCCAGGGTTCTGGTCTACCGCGCGACTGTCAGTCTAACAATCTATAGTTTCGGGCTATTTTCTTATGTAACGCGAGTACCCGTTAGATTCCCGTGGCTGCGAATCTAATTGTCTGGAGTTTTGGACGACTTTCTCCAGATGTAATTTCTCCATGTATTACGTTGATAAGTAACACATTGGGAAATTAAGCATCTTTACAAGATAATTCATTCAATTTTCATCATATGAAATTAACTTTAATCTTACAGCTTAAAACGTCATGCAACTATTGAACAGTTTACAAAAAAAAAATTAATTGCACTAGCGACTCGGAAAAATTTAGAATGTCTCTTTACAACTTGTACTGTGAGCTGTTACAATGAACCTACACTACTGGCCAAAAGTATTGAAGTTTGAGAAATCTAATCATCTTTTCAAGAATAAACCCAGAAAGAATGGACATGAAATTTGCCAGATTTAAATATTTTTGATTATTAGTATAATCGGAAACAATACATCTGAAAATCGCCGAAAAACAAAATTAGAGCTTCAGGAACCCATAATTTAAGATGGCACCGTGAAACACCGAAAAAAGTGTTGTAAAACATCCCATCCTGGATTCCATATCTAAAAGAGTGGCTGTTGTGATCAAAGTCAAGGCTGCTCAGCAACATAATAAATGATCTTTAGTTCAATTGCATTTATTTATTATCCTCTTTTTGCAGAATAACTTGAAATTAATTCTTTATTCCGACGATCCAAAATGGATTATGATTTCTGTAATAATGTATGGATTTTTTATGCTACTTTTTAATAAATTAAATAATTATTTTTGTTCTTTAACTTAATGCTATCGTGTCTTTGAAGTAATTAATGTGATATGTTGACATTAAAAAATATCAATTATATTGATTTTTCTTTTTGACGAGGAAGAGGGGGCTTAATCTTAAAAAGAGTTAGATTTCTGTAACTTGGAATACTTTTGGCCATTATTGTTAAAGAATTACAGAACAGAATACTCAGGAAAAATGCTAAACGTAGAGATTTTCGCAATATTTCGAAAAACGGTTAAATTATCAGCCCATTTTTGAAGACGATTTGTTTGCTTATGAATTTTTTTTTTCTGCCAGTTGCATTGCATGTGACATAGCGCTTTACTGTTTGTGCCAGTCCATAGTGCATCGGGTGAAGAAGCATTATTATTATTACTACTATTATTATTTTCGGGCATTTAACATCACTGGTTAATTTTTAAAGCTGTTCAAAAGTTCTGTAACGGCGATTACTATTCAGGTAGAACAGCTTAAAGAAATAAAGAAATTCAAAGAGCACATACTAAATTATCCGTATTAGAAATTTGAAAATAATTCTGTAACTTAATATGCAACTGATTCATAAATTAAATTACTATTTTTCTATAAAAGGGGGAAAACATACGCAAAAGTAGATTGTTTTAAAATATCGGTTTTCGTGCATTCTTGTCTTTCTTTAGGAAAGTAACTATCGAGCAAGTGAAGTCTGTCTCAGAAAATACACTGATCTTTCTAGTGTTCGATATTCTGTTGGATTTTTGAAGTACAGGTATTTCTTTGCACAACAGAGCGTCCAAGCACATCTGGCTGATTATAGCTGGGCTGTTTTCTGGGAAAATCCTTGGGAGGGAGGAGAAGCGCTAATTGATCGTCTCTCGCGGAGATTTTTCGGAAGACTGGATACAACGATGCAATTTTCAACCGATCCCTCGCCCCCCGTGGATAGAGAAAGAGAGTGTACGGGAAACTTCCCCAAAGATGGGGGTAGACATTTTTTTCGAGGAAAATCCAGTACACGCATGTGGTTAGCAGTAGTGGAACAAAGCTTTTTAACAAAATCGCTCAAAATAACTGGTGTTTAAAGCATGTTATTTTACAAAGTTATTTTATTAGTTTAAAGCATGTTACTTCATAAAATGGTGTTAGGTTTCTATGTAGACAAGTAAAAAGAGGGGAAAGAGGGAGAGAGAGAGAGGGTATGGAGAAGGTAGGGGGGGGGGTGAGGTAGGTTCAGGTCTGGACAGAGATGATTGAAAGGAAAGGATGCAAACAAGACAGATATTAACAATAAGACAGATTTGGGGAACCACTGACGGATTAATGAAATTTTGTATGTGGGGACGGTTAGTTGAAAGATTCACATACACATATATTTTATGCAGATTTACATATACTTTATTCACATACACTATGCAGATCCAAAGAGGCTGGCGGAATGAGAAATTGTTCGGGCGATCGCCCTCTTACTTGGGCGGAGGCACATTTAAACCTAAAATGCTGTCGAATTAATAGTGAGTTTAACCCAGTATTCAGCCAATGTTTAACCTGTTTGTTCTTATCAATAAAAAGTCGCAACGGAGACGAGTTCCGTTCTTGAATTCAAGCTGGGGAGCAACATGGGTTGAACAAGAGGTGTCTTCGGTGTGGAGAGAAGGAGCTTTCTTCCGCTTGGGAGAAAAACGGGGCGTGAGGCTGCAAACTGAAATATGTAGAAATCATTTAAAACCGATCATTTTTTTTAACTTCAGAGGACAAATCCCCCACCTCCCCAAATCTCCTTCGTGCTTTAAACCTATGAAGATATTTAAGGTCTTGAAGTAATCCCTTCCCCCTAATTATTACTATATCAAATTCATGGCCTTAAAATTAGCGAAAAGTGAAAAAAAGGGGGTGGGGGGCACTAGAAAACGGTGGGACCATTTTAAGTAATAGTTAGTCAAAACAGTGTCAGTTATAGAAAAAGGTTTTTCTTTAAAATAAAAAAATAAATAACAGGGAAGAGTTATTTAAACACATATTATTTCTTTGTTCCATTAACACATGTATTTAAAAAAGGAATTTATACCCTCTTTATAATTTACTTATGGTATTTTAACCTATTAAAAATATTTTGTTAAAGCTGCCAACTCTCCTGATTTTTTCGGGCGATTTCTTACCAAAATTTTTTAACAGTTTTAGCATGAATTAAAAATTTGGACTTATTTAGAGCATAAATTGCTAAGTAAAATGGTGATAAATCTCCCGAAAAAATCGGTAGAGTTTTCAGATATGTATGCGCACTGTAAACACATTACTCATCTCTTAATGCCCCACCTTTTCTAATGACGAGCACTTGCCATTTATAGGCGTCGGTCACCACTGAAAAGGGAATGGCTGTGCATGGGCACCCATAAGGGGGGCAAGGAAAGGCACTGCCCCCCTTAGAGTTTTAGGTTAATGTCTCTTGATGTAAACAAATGGCAAAACCAGAACTAAATTTGTTAAAAGTTTGAAATTTGCCCCCCTCTCGAAAATTTTTTTGAAGTTTGCCCCTCCCCCTAGAAAAATTCCTATGGGCGCCCATGTGGCTGTGGTTGTTTTATCAAAGCATCCCGCTCGTAGGCAGATCCCCTTCGTCTAGGCTTGCACACGAAACATGAGCAATAGGCGGACCAGCGTTGCCGTCTATCAAGAGACGGACGAAATGACACCCAGGCCCATGCCGGGAATCGAAAATCGACCACATGAAAAATCAATTGACAAAGACAATGAAAAGTGAATTGAGTAAATATTTATTTCAACTACAAACAAAAAGACATAAATAATTCGCAGTTTGCCACATTTATTGTATTATGCTGATAGGTATCCCTTACATATGTATCAGTGTAGTTTTTTTTGGAGGAAAGAAATCATAATTACAGATTCAATGCTTCTGACATTTTTGTAGGGAACTAAACTTGTCGTAGCAAATACGATATGTACGAAAAATGTCGTACAATATAATATTTTGAAAAAAAAAAAAAAAAGCTTTACAAATGCTTCAGAAAATCAATACATATTTTAATTTTTAATGACAAGAAAAAAAAAGAAAGAAATAGGAAATTAACATTGGATCATATTTGGCAAATCCTGCAGTTGGCCGAAGTTATGTATAAATTTCCGAGATTAGTTTTTAAAAGGAGTTAAAAGGAGTTAGTCATTTGTTTGTGCTTGCGCTCTTGATAAAGAAGGTTGACATCAGTGCCTTACGGCATTACAGGCGCCCAACGTAATTCCTGAATCCCTGTGAAAGAAAAAGCGGAGTGGGAGACAGAAGAAGCTAGCGATACATTCTCTATTTTTAGGATTCTTAAGTTTAACCGATTTGGAGGAAGAAATATGATTTGACACAAATAAGTTGGAGTGAAATTTTTGAAGGGGCTCAGCCCCCTGAATAAAAATATTGGGGGGACTGAAGCCCCTTCAAGCAGCATGAAGTCGGCGCCTATGCTTATAAGTTCTTTAAAATTTTTAAAGTCAATCTTCTAAGAGTTTCTGCCATGTCCGAGTGGATAAGGCACTCAAAATGGTAGACCGCTGATCGCACGGCTGTCGATTTAATGGTCTGGAGTTTTGGTCGGTTTTCTCCAAATGTAACGGAAATACACGTTAGAACCCCCCCCCCCCAAAAAAAAAACACTTTTTAGGCAGATACCCATCGTGCAAGTTTGACTTAATATACGCAATATATACTTCTAAGACAGCTCGTTTGGAGGCCACCTTCTGGATCTACTAATGTCCTACCTCACAAAGCCAAATTTTCCCTTACGCGAGAGGTCTGGGAACGCATTTCTCGTGTAAGTCAAGACTCTAAAGTAATGTGGCTCGGACAATGAAATATTTTGTTATTTTAATTCGATATTTACACAAAGAACTCGAAGCCATAAATTGGGTTGATAAGGCACTATGACGAAGATATTTTATACTATTTCAAATATAAATTTATACGGAATATGTGGACAGGTGGGTCTATTATAACCTGGGGGTAGTAATGACCATCTGAGATTTTAAAAAGCTTAGAAATTTAAATTTACAAAAATATTAATAACAAACAAAATACACATACTTAAGTACCGTGTTTACTCGCGTAACAGTCGCACTTTTTTGCCAATTTTTCAGAAAGTCTACGTGCAACTGTTATGCAGGGTAAAATTTACAACATGTTATTCTAACTAAAGCTATTTTTTCTACTTCAAAACGGGGGTGCGACTATTACGCGAGTAAACACGGTATTATGTATTTCAAAAAAAGAGATAAAAGAAAACAAATAAAATTTGATTTAGTAGATTAAATTATATTTATGGAAATGAAGCATACAATTTATGTAATTCTAAATACATACGGTGAAGGAAAATGTAGTTTTGTCCCCAAAGCTTGCGACGCCCATGGACCCAGTTGAATGTTTGAATATAAATACTCAGCTAAATCACAACCTAAAAAAATTCAAGTTTTGTCTTTCAGTGAGTTTTAGAATTTATCGTAAATTTAAATATTTTCCATATTATCTAAGTTTTCAGCTTCCATAACTGACACTGCTCCTTAACATTTTCATTTCCATCTACAGATAAAATTTGGAAACATTTTTAACTAAGATTTGCGCAAAAGGTTTCAAAATCATCTAGAATGGAAATTTGATTCACCCCATCCATTACGGGAAGCTGTCGCTCTAATGGTCGGGAATTTAGTGTGTTTCACTCCATATGTAACTCGAATGCGCCTTATAACCCCTTAAAAAGTTCCCCACCCAAGGCATCCCCCCACGGCTGACAGCCTTCGTGTATCTTTGTCTCTTAACCACAGTAACCAAGAATCCATTATACTACTGCAGAAATACTGGCAGCCTTATTTTTCTAGAACTTAGGAACACATTTCGAAAATTCCCTTAAAGAATCTAATAAATACTACCTAAAAATGTTTTTACTACTTTTGGTTTCATATACAGTGGGAATCCAGAAACATTCCTAGACAAATATACTGTTTGTGTTTTAAACAGGAGTATGAAAGGCTTTTCTTTCCCTTTCCTGTTTACTTAAATTTAAAGATCACAAGAGATCCTAACACTTCTTCAGTGACACTACTACGTGTAATTCTAGTGCAGCTCATAAATTACATCAAGAGAGGGGGGGGGGGAGGAATGAAATCAGCAATTTTATGATTTTCATTTGCACATGTATCTGAGCAATCTGTGGTGTTAAGATTAATTTAATGTCAGAATATAAAATGTATTTTTTGTATTTCGAAAATACAAAATACTATGAAAATATATTTTAAAATACATTCTCAAAATACTTTGATTTTTGCAAATGAAAATACAAAATACAAGATACAAATGTATTTTGAAAATACATGTATATTAACGATACTGCCAAACTCTGCAACTCACATACATGTATATCTGGGTGTGATAACGGAGTGAAGAATATACATTTTGTATGGGAAAGAAATCCTCATGGGGGGAGGGGGTTCTGCCCCCCCTCTATCCTCCAGGGTTTTAAAAAACTTCCCTAAAAGACCCTCTTTAAATCAAATTTTAGTGTAACATGCAAGGTTTTTGACAAATTTTCATTTCTAAATGCTAAAACAGAAAAAAAAAAAAAAAAAAAACTTTTAAAGTAAAGTTTTAAAATTATTTAAAACTCACTTCTAAAAATGTAAAATATTTTTTTTAAATAACTGTGACTAAAATTAATTAGTTAATTAATTAAATAGCTTTGTTCCAATAGTTCTAATAATAATACTTTTACTATTATTGATATTGTATAGCGTATTGCCACTCACCAACTTTGATTAAACATATCTCTGAGCCTTTTTATGGGAAAGGCTGAAGTATTTTTGTAAGAGGGATGTATAAAAAGTAAAATTTTGTAATTAATTACCTCTGATTTCCTGAGAGTTTTATTCGATAATATAAAGTAACTTTGTAATTTATTCTATATGTCTATGATCAATATTGAAAGAAGAAAACCCTAGATCAGTGTTATTAGGATATCTCTACAATAGGGATCGGAAGTGATAATAATTTTTATCCTATATTAAACATTTTACTTCCAATGAAAGTTATCATGAAAGTTGTTTTGGTTTCATGGTTAAGGGATGTCTACACGAGGGCAGTCTGCTTTATTAAGGGATGCCTTGGGCGAGGGACTTCCTGGGGGGTTCTAACGCGTATTCGGGTTACATTTGGAGTAAACAATTGCTCGGTAGCCCAGAACTCTAAACCTACACACTTCAGCAGTTTACCAAATTGCCATGAATTTAGGAAAAATTAATTATGAAGCAAAAAGTTATTAAAAAAAATCTTTCTTTTTAAGCTTTATAAGATAAACTTATAAAGCCTTTTCTTTTTATAAAACTAGGAACTTTCAAAATAAACTTTGAAAAGAACTTCCTGAAATACCCAAGAATGACGATAAACAAAAAATTGGAACGATAAATTATCAAATATTGATCTTCATACCTGAATAAAAGACAATTAAAAAAAGGATGCAATAATCTATTTTAACAATCAATTTAACTTTATGTAAAGCTGTGAGAGTTACTTAATTATGAAAAAGGAAAACATTATTCACTTTATTTACCAAAAAAAGCGTTTTTTGCATAAAATATTTTGCATTGCTTAAAATAAAGAAACAAAAGTTTTAAAGAAGCCCTATTATTCAAAAGCTTTAACTAGTACAACAGATTTGATATTGAAAATATTGTTTAACCAAGGGCATAAAAAACTAATTTTGTTTGAATTAAACAACCCTGACAGTGGACAATTTTTTTTACAACATTTTGTCAAGGGGAAGAATGGAGTTTCCTTCTACATTTTTAGCTGGATCGGTTAATACGACCCGACGAACAAATTTTTAAAATGAAAAGATTTTGAGACAAAGTTGGCGGAAAAGTGCCCCCCTGTTTTCCCCCAATACTACGCCTATGCTTCATATGTATTATATGCTTAAGAAGACTTAATAACATTAGCTTTAAAAGATTGTTTAACAGAGTTTGAAATGAAGTTGGGGGGGGAGGTCCCCCTGCACCCCCCCCGAAAAAAGTGAGGGGGGTGCAGGCTACCCCCCCCCCCTCTGCTATGGTGTTATTACCGTAGCTATGATTCATATGTATTATACGCTTAGGAAAATCAAATAATAATCGCGAGTAAATAATCGCGAGTTTATCATTGCTTCCAGACCTACTGAAATTTTGGAGAGGTACAGGAAAGGTTTGCTGGGGGCACATATCGGATTTAAGAGCAGAAAAGGGAAGTTTTTTTTACATTTTCAAGCAAAGTTTTACTTAAAAAATTTTTTGTGATGAATTTTGAGGGGGGGGCACAGGGGGGTAGGTGACCCCTTGTGCCCCCTCCCGACGCTTTCCCTATGGTTCATATTATTACGTGCTTAGGAAACTCGGAAACCCTAATAACAATAGCTTTCTCACTCCCAGATCTACTGAACATGAAAGTTTACCCCTTTATGCCAAAAACAAAAGAAATTTGGCATAAAACACAATTAAATATACTCCTCATGCATATTACAAAACAAAGAATTTTATGTCCAATTTTTAGTAAAAATAATCATTTGGGCGTTCTTACCGTTCGCGTTTTTTCAGTCCAAGTTTTTTCCCCACACCTGGCAAATTATAGCTGATCAGCCAACCCCCAAAAACTGTGAGAAAAGCTAATCCTAACTATTAAAAACTCCATCCCTACTAACTAAAATGATAAAATAACCTCCCGTAACAACACTGAATTCCACTCACAAATCAATAAATTAAGAGATATCGTATTCCTTCTCCAGTCCTACATCCAATGACGACATTCTCAAAAGCAATTTATCCCCAGATTTCTTCCTATAAGCTCTCATCTCATCTCACTAATAATGAATGACCTTTCAGTCTCCTTTGGAATGTCAACCGTTCCCCGGCATCAACTAGTACAAGACTATCTTTCCACAGGAAGTGAAACAGGTACCTCTTTATATCCCCCCACCCGCTGTAATTCTCAGAAAGCCTATGTTCTTCACTCGATCAATGGAAGCGGGTTCGGACAGAGAGGACCGAGACCGACTTCGAAACCGAATGACCGAAATGAATGATCCGGACAAAAATGACTTATTTCGGAACCAGATGAACGAAAGGACCGGGTCCGGACCCAAATGACTGATTTCAGAGCCAGATGAACGAAACGAACGGGTCCGGATCCAAATGACCGAAAGGAGCAGATCCGGATCCGGAACCGGACCGGGTCCATTTTTAGAGATGGATCCGCTCGGAACCCGGTCCATGCTCGGATCCGTTCCTCCGGACCCGTTCCGGTCGGAACGACACACCACTACCCTAGAGAATGGCAACGTGTTGCTCTGTTTACATTCTGTTTGTTTTGATTCTCGCGCGGATCCTGACTGGCGCTGTTACATTACTATGGTCGAGTTTGTAAACGGCCGACGGTTTAGACCGTTTACACTAACAGCACTCCAAGCCGTTCGGAAAGTCCGATTCGGTGTAAACCGTTTACACTTTACCGTTCGGAAAGGCAAACGAAGTGCACTCAGTTTTTAAACTAAACCGACCGTCCGGAGAGCTGGTTTACTTCGTTTGACTTGTAAATTAAAGATGGCGGCGCTTGGCTACAACGTGTTTATGTATGAAAGCTGAAAATCTGTTTTCTCTTGAAAAGATGATATTATTGCTTAGTCGACATTTTCAAAGTTGTAATAAAACTGTGGAGTTATCCAGAAAAACTATCGAAGGTATTTTCTTTTCTTTTAGCCCGATAAAATTATGAGATGCTGTTAAACTTAATGTTTACCTACCCAGAATCAGCGACATTAAATTAATTTTCGTAAAATGATTCAATCGTTTGTATTTAAAACTGATATATGATTAATTTCATGATAATTTTTGTTTTTTACCAAAGAATTTTTCTGGGAGAGATTCTTTAAATGATTTCTTGTTTACGTTTTCTTGTGGCCAAGTTGACGTGATTAAGGTCTATAAATGACGCTATTAATTTATGAATCTAATTGAATTCGAACGTTTATTTATAGCTCAAAAATAACTCCGGTAATATATTTTATTAAGTTATTGGTTGTCTAATTAAATGTTAGTGTTAATCGATTATAGGAAATGAATGAAAAAGTTTTTTTTAATGGTTGTAATTTTTCCACCTTAAAACCACTATTTTATAAACACTAGAATTAAATTTAGTTTTATGCATAGAAGTTGTACAAGATTGTATCAAAATAATAACACTAAGGCATGATTTACTGTTATAAGTACAGTTATTTGTCATACATGAACGCACATGCAGAAAAAGCTTCATAACATTTGGTACAGAGAACATTTTTAAAGTTTGTTTCTTGTAAAAGCGCAAGATCACTTCCTACCTCCAAAGTACTAATATGAGTACCCACAGGGAAATCTCTGGAATTTTAAGAAAATATACCCCCCCCCCTCTTTATTTTTATGGCCTTCACCCTATTCAATGGCAAACTACTTCCCTAATGATGCACACATGCAATCAGAAATAGATGCATACTAGATAAATTATGTATCCCTTATGACTGCCCTTTCATATTTCATCGTAAATATTTTATTGCTTATACAAGCATGGGATTGCTGGGTTTTATTTAGTTCTAAATATGGAAATTTTTACCAATAGCCTTGTGTACTGACAATAGTATTAAAAAAAATTTGTCTTGGAACTTTCAAACAGTGAAGTGGTCCCGAAAAATCCTTTTTTACTCTTTTAAAGCTCATACATATTTCCTGATTTTTTATAGGTGAAATTGAATAAGAAACCATGTTTGATATAAATCATGTAATCCATTGTTTATGCTATAATTTAGAGGGAGCAAAATTTTGGTTACCATATGCTTTCATAATCTCATTACCTTAGAGTAGGGCATACAAATTAAAAGTAGTTACTCAGCACTTATCGTAGAGGAGAGGAGGGAGGATTGGGACATTTTTCCATAGATATTTTTCTATTCATTCTCCCTTATTTATTTGTAGATGCAAATGATTAGATGATAAACTTACATGTTTTAGCTTATTTTAAAAAAATACACGGCATTTAAATGTTGAATAATTTTATTACTTTTAACTAATTACAAATTACAAGAATTATGTCCCATTCCTCCCTCATGGGTGGGAGGAGTGGGACATGAGTATGGGAGGAGTGGGGCACGTTTGAAAATTCAAAAAAAATCAGCGAATTTCATAATGAGAAAGGTCAACATTAAACGAAAAGCAAGACTGCTCTACTGGTACCACCAATTAATTGTGTGGGCAGCAATTTCATGATATCATTTTTATCTGTCATACTATAGTCATCCTGTTGAGCTAAATTTAAATTCCCTTTCATGTCTTTTCTCAAAAATTTAACATTGTAGCTTTCAGTGTCATTGTCAATGCTCTCCACCCTTGCACCGTAGTAAATAAATGATCGTTTGGTGAGGAATTTGACAATCACAAAATCATTTCCCCCTATATTTGGTTTTTCTTCCATCCAGTCAATCTCTTGTGCTATTCCCATATCATTATGCACATGATAATCAAATATTTCATCATTGGAAGTGTCGTGAAATGAAATTAAAGACTCATTGCTATCACTGGATTCATCTTTAAACTGCATTTCTTTTTTCATTTTTAGTTTTTTAGGATTTGTACATGCAGGTTTTAGTTTGCGCTTTTTGTTTTCTAGTCTGGCAGATTCTGCTTCTTTAACTTCCTTCTTCTCAGGTGTATCTGTTAATATCTTTGTTTGTCCTTTTTTCTTTCCTTTATTTTTCTTGATTGAATGTCATATATTTTAAATTACATTGTTATTAAACAATTGCATGCTGTGTTCTGACTTTAAAAATATAGTGCATGAAGCAGTGATTACTTTAATTTCAACACTGTGGCCTTTGTATTCAGCACTACGTTTATACAATGCATCATGGGCTAGTAAATTTTCAAATTTAATGTGAGAATATAGTTTCAGTACCAAAGTCAATGACTGTTACAACAAAATCTAACAATGTTTGCTATGTTCAGGGGCGTAGCCAAAAATTTTTCAATGGGGGGGAGGATTACGACTACTGCAACTCACATATATGTATACGTGTGTGTGATAATGTAGTGAAGAATATAAATTTTGTATGGCAAAAAATTCCTCATGAGGGGTTATGCCCCCCCCCTTGGCTACACCACTGGCTATGTTTAATAATAGAAGGGAAGACTGGGACATATCCCAGTCCTCCCTCCTTCAGAGTGTCCCACTCCTCCCTCTACATACTGCTTTTAAAAAATAACTTATCGCATAAACCATGTTGGTTTTTGGCTTAACTAAACTGCAGATATACATACATATATCTTTAAGAACTCTATGACATCCTATTCTGTTTGTTCTACAAAATACTTGAGTAGAGAAATAAAACTTAAGAAAGTTTTAAAACTTACTCTGGAGATAAAAAATTTAAATTTTTCCAAATACGAGCTGAAAATTGAAGCTGGATAAACTACAAATAGGAAACAACAAGAAGCTATATGCATGCCATCTTTTATTGAAACTGGAAATAAAATTAAGTTTTTTATTTTGTCACAATTTTATATGTCCCACTCCTCCCACTGTCCCATTCCTCCCTTTTGTTTATTTTTTATGAAAGCCTGGAAATTCTTGAAAAATCATCAGGAAAACTCTGGGAATTTCATTTTGAAAAATGAGTACGAACCCTGACCCATTAAATTAATCAAGAGCAGCTGAGCAGCTCTAATCATATAAAATTTTAGTTTGGTGATTTTTATTTATCATTGTGGTGAATATGTAGTTATATATTTTGTGCAATGTATTTTAAGTAGATCTCTTGTTTACAGGGAGTTGTGAATCTAAGGGCGAGAGTGCTTCATCCAACTCTCTCCTGAAAGAATTTGCATACAGGTAACATTTTGCATTATTTTACAAATGATATGAACTTCATTTTTTATGGACCCTAGCAAAAACATCTATGTTACTAATCAAATTATTTCTTAAATTCTAGGAGTGGGTGAGTTCATACATAGATTTTGTCCAAACTTGGAGAAGAATGAGACAGCTGAGGTGTATGTCAAATTTCCTGTAAACAGGAAGCACTGCAGTATTTTACATGAAAATTTAATCTGTCTTCAGCATGGGAAATATTTATAGCAATTCCAGTTGACTTGTTGAGAAAGGCAGCAGTTTTGGTACTTCTGTCTTCTCGATAAGTTTGCTAGATGCTATTCCTGTAATCTTCAAAAATGTAAGTTTTCGGGCTCAAAATATTTAATATTTATATTTAATAAAGATGATGTTTATTTAATTATACTTGATTCTACCTGCTTATGTTAAATTGCAGTAAAAAATGCAGGATATATTTTACTAGTATATTCTTTGCATATTTCATTAATGTGACATGGATTTTGAAACTTGTTTAATCAATTGAGTAGCATTGTTTATTTAAATTTGCGTTATGTAATAGTTGCAATGCGCAGGCAATATTTTTTTCTCACATTGCATTTAATTTTTTTAGAAAGGACTACCTTACTTCTTATAATATTAGTTTTTTTATGCAGTTTAAATTTAAAATTGTGTTTTACCTTTCAAAAACCTTATCTCAAAGACTCTATGTTGCACTGTTTTTACAGTGTATACTTTTTAAACAGCTTAAATTTTACACTAATTGTTAGAAATGTTGGACAGATGACCACCAAAATGGTTCTTAATTTTAAAAATGTCAGACAAATAGTTTATAACTTTCTTATCTGGTAGCCATTTTTTTAGAGGTCACTTTATCATATATAAAACTTGTGAATTCGAGTCAGGAAAAAGTATTAATTTATGTAGTATGGTCACAGATACATAGTAGCGAACATGATTTATATTTGACTAATATTCAGTTTCTCATCTCAGGCACTCTTTTGCATCTCTTTTAACTACATAGTCATAATCAAAATCCTTCATTTTTTTTTAAAACAATAGAAATTCGGTACGAACAGTGTTTGAGTTGGCCGCATTAAGTGTGCAGCTGGTCACATTAGCATGCAAATTTCGTTTTTCAGAAATATTGATCCTTTAGTGCTTTATAGTTAGTGATTAACTTGATTTTAATACTGTATTGATCTTTACAAATGTCTCTAATGATTGGTTCTTCAAAAAACTATTTGTAGATTTTTAAATGAAATTTTTTGCTCTTCCACATCAATAATTTTTTCTACTATTTCAAAAATTCACTCAATTTTAATCAAAAATTGCAGGATTCTATTTCATTTTAACTGATGCAGTTTTCTGGAAGGGTAATTGTTTGTGAGTCCGGTATAGAATGTTTAACTTACACACAAGTGTTTTTTTTTAAGGATGCAAAATCAAATAGATGTTTTTTAAAAATTAAATTGCCTTCTATATTTAGATTATACATTTTAGCTGTGTGATGAGACTCACTCTCAGTTACAGCTATTTTAAATTTATGTTATGGGAAAGCCTCTATTAAATTATGAGAGCTCCTTGCTGGAAGTAAGTTTCCAATGAATGTAAGTTTAATTAGTAGGCCAGATATTCATAATATCTGAAATTATTTTCATGTAAAACATGTTTCCAATATCTGATAGGTTTGCTTAAGAGAGGTTTTACTTTTCTTTTTATTGTCCTTTATTTTCTTTTTCTTCTAAGAGTCCTTTATGTCTCAATGCTGTATGTTTAATGTGCAATCAGTCAAAGAATAAACTTTATAACCTTTCAAATAATTCATAATGAGTGCTTTATGTTCCTAATAAAATGTAATTAATGACTCATAAAAATGTATCCTGGCGAAACCTGCTAAATCTTAGTACAATTTCAAAGGAGTTTTTTTAATTTATGTTTGTGACAATTATAATAAGAAAATTTATCTATTTTATTAAGTATTTTAGTAATGTTTTTCTTTACAGCTTATTTATTTATTTATTGGAAATTTAAATGAATTTTACAAGTGGCAAAAACCTAATCATGAAAAGTCATGCATTAAACTGTCTCTCATGCCTATATATTTTTATTTTAATATTGTCTGCTTTCATTAGAAAATTCAGTAAAGTTCCATAAATATTCAGTAAAGAATTAAAGTGAAGTTCAGCAAAGATTGTTTGGTACTTACGTAATATCCTGGCGGTCATTCTCGCCAAACTATTTTTTCGTTAAAATTGCTGGCAAACTGTTGCTAATCATATTCCGAACCATTAATAATTTCATGTGCCTGGCATTTATCTTGGCAAAAAATTGCTTACCGATGTTTTTTTTAACCCAAAACATGTTTTATACTTCAAAAGTTAATCAGTTATGCTTGGTGATAATTAGTGTGCACTGATAAGGGAATAATACCAGTATGTAATCAAATTGATGATTGAATAGCATGAAATAACAATTTAATCATTAAAATGCATAGTATATTGGGAATAAAAAAGGAAATTCACTGTGAATGAGATAGTTCCATATGTAGCACTGGTTTAACGCACCATCCATTCCAATAATACACAGCATAATGGAGCTTTTGAAAATGATTTCATACATTTTTCATTCCTACTACTAAAATTTGAGTTCCGGTGTATAAAGTTAACACATATTTGATTATCAGTTCTACCTATTCTTATTTAACCATAAATAAAATTGATTTGCCATGACAGTGTAGCATAAAAACTTTAAGGAGTATGAACATGAGTCGAATCCTTTTCAGAAGATCAGAAGTCTTCCATAAATCTAATCATCACCTAGACCTACATTCCTCAAAACCAATATGAATTTCGTAAACAATAATTCTTGAGATTTATTCACATTTATCTCTACAAGGAACAATTTAATGAATTTTAGAATGAATGTTTGTTGATACAATAACAGGGGTTGCGCTGGCTCTTTTTAACATTTCGCCAATTCATTCGCCAAATTAGATTTTTCGGGACATCATTAAGCAAAGCAATTGTTAATATTTTCGCCAAAATGTATTTTCTTTCGCCAAACAAATTTTATTTTCGCAATTTGCGGCATTGGCGATCGACAGCGCGACCCCTGCAATAACCATGAAAGTATAAGCGTAACTTACTAATGTCAAGGAGGGGGGGGATTGGCCCCCTTAAAATTCAAGGAAATAAAGATATTGCCTATTTGAAAATGGTATTATCTACAATAGGGGACATTTTGTTCCCCCTATGTTACATGCCTTTTATGTCATTGCACAAAAGTTTTTTATTTATTAAATGTTCAGGTAAAGTTCATTTTGTTGAATTTTTATTATGATTTTTTTGAAGCATTACTTCTGTATCTCTCTATTCTAAAAAAAAGTAAAGGCCGCTGGCGCTGTCATAGCTTGTTGGCCTATCTCCTCCTAAACCTTGGGGGATTTGAGTTTCGAATAAGGTGCCCACAGATTCGAAAAATTCCGAGGAACCTGATAAGCTGACTTAAATTTCGAAAATCGAATTACTTTAGAAGATATTAATAAAAAACTGAAAAAATAAACACAATGGTTGCCAGATTTGGGATAAAATCATTCATTCCTATGCAACAAAGCATTTCCAAGTATCTAGAATCGCGTGAAATTTACAAACATGAGTTAGAATTACGCCAAAATAAAAACTATATGAAATAAGTAACTCAAAATGTGTTACACAAAGTTGACAATTTTCAAATAGTAAGTTCGCTTAGACAACAGGAGTTTAGAATTAGCGATTATTCGTTTTTCCAAAACAGAATAACTAATATCTTGAAAATGAAAAATAATTAAAATGCAGATTATTTTAAAGCCGGTTCGGTCCAGCTGGATTATTTGCTAGCAGTAGAAATATTTGACGGCGTTAACTGTGCCATTATAGCACAGTACACTTTGGATATTTGCTAGCGCGACGAGATGGTATAATTCGTGGTGCTAAGTACGCCAATCTGCAAACGATTATGTACATGAATTTATGGATAACGGTTTTCTGGTAACCTTAAATGAACAGTAATTATAGGTTGTGAGCATGTGTAAATCGCCAAATAATGAAACGTCGCCATTGGTGGCAAGCTATCCTATCTGTTCCTATAGATAAGTTCCTAAAAGCTATTGGCAAATAAAAGCTATTTGCCTATAGCTTTTATTAACTTTACATGTACGCAAGTCGCCAAATAATGAAAAATCGCCTTGGGTGGCAAATTCGCAAGGTATCCAATAGGTTTTACATTATTAAAAATACAGCTGAAACAGATGTTCTGATTTTATTACGCTTTAGCTCCTAATTAATATAACTTTTGAATGGCAACATTAAATATCATTGTGTTTCTGAGGAGTGCAAATAATTTTTCCAGCGATTATAAGCGGAGTCCACATTCCAGGTGGAGTATAGCTCAGGACCCATACAACACGGATTCCCATAACAAAATATCTTCTGTGTTATGAGGGGGAGGGTGTCTACTGTAGTGTGAAGTTTAAATTGTTATGTACCAATGAACATGCAAGAACCAAGCAATATGTAGCTCAGTAACATTCTATCTGATCCAATCTTCGGGTTTTGTCTGTTAGAATTTTTTTCTTTTTTACGAATAAGCTTTATTAGGGGCCGAATGCCTCATATGAAAAGCGAGCGAAGCGAGTCTGGGGGCCTTGGCCCCTAGTTGTTAAAATGAAACTGCTATCGAAATTTCTTTTTATTTCCATTTAGCTTAAATACTATTTTATTCTCAACAATTAATCACTGTAAATATCATATAGGGATTATGAATAAAAATTCAGCTAGGATTTCCTATATTAAAAATGTTTTTTGTGTATTTATGTTTTTAATGTATATTTAAAAATTGGGAAGTTTTACTTCCTATATGAATGTTGTAAATTCCAATTTATTTTGTAATCATAAATTCGTTTTTGCTAGTTTCTTTTCAAACTGCAACTAAAATTATTTTAAAACTCTGATTTATTGCCTGTTTTGGCCGATTTGTGGACTGTATTTAAATTACAACAACTATTAAAATATCAACGAAATTTTTACCAATATTACGCTCCGAAATGAGACATCAATTAATTACATCGAATTGTGTTGAAATTAAATTTTTAGAGTTCTTAAAACAAGTGTTGCCACAATGGCATTATTAATTAGCAATTACAACGTCACAAATTATCGTTGCTAGGCGTCAACATTGCCGAAGATTGACTGATTAGCTGTACTGAATTCTTTGAAAATGCGGTGTAACGGCCAATTTTCTGTGCAAGAAATCTAGCCTGAGGGGGATTGCCCTCCCTGGAGGACTTTTTAAAGGATCCTAACCCGTATTTATACGAAGTTTTGGAGAAAACCACGGAAAACTCCAAACAGTTAGGTCGGCGGATGTGAACTGTTTTAGAACCACACTGAACTCTTTAAATCTATAAACAAAAACATCAGCCTCCAGGATCCCCCAATGGCGGATTAATGTTATTTTGTAAGGGGGGGGGGGCAGGTTTGAAGATTGACATATACGTCCATTCTTTAGAAGTAAAATAGGATATTTTACATTAATTTCTTTACTCTCGGGGGGGGGCAGTCGCCCCCTTTTGCCCCTCTTTAATCCCGCCCTTGAGATCTCCTGAGCATGGATGTTGACTGTTGGGCCCACAGATTCAACATGCACATTCGTCCACTGCATGCAGAAGGCGGTTTTTGAAATAAATAATAACTTTGTGAAAAAAACACATAAAATGTTACTTATAAGAAGATACGATCGTTTTGACTGAATTTTTTTTCAGTTTTCCCTTTTTTTCAGCTTTTTCAGTTCAGTTCAGGCTTTGAATTTGAATTTCATCAGTCTTCTGACAGATTTGATTTGGACAGATTTTCGGTCGGAACGATCGTATCTTCTTGTAAGTAACATTTTATGTGTGTTTTTTCACAAAGTTTTTATTTATTTTAACATTTAACACCAGTATTTTGAGTGTTTTTTCCGAAGGTGGTTTTTGGTCATCCATGATTCGAATTCGAACCTGAATCCGTTAACCGAGAGTTCTACACTTCCTATCGGGCTTCCACGGCCATGAATATTTTATTAAAATTATGCTCAACATAATTTTATTCACTGTAAGTTTTTCTAAAATATAATAAATAAAATAAAATATTCGTAATTACATATCAAAATAAGCATTTTAAGGTCCTTGCCGTCTACATAAATAACCACATAAAATACAGACTAAATTACTTCTAATTTACTAAATTAATCCATTTAATTGTAACTGCTTAATTGTAAATATGTGTATAACGAAAGAATTAAATAATAAAAAGCACTAACATTTAGAAATATCCATTCAGTTTTTATTAAAACATCTATTTATGGCGTAGTTTACATTTTTTATAAAACACAGCCACAGACGTCTTGTTTGTTTACATCACCCAGGCAACGAAACTGAATAAACCGAAGCCGTTCGGAAACGCCAACTGTAACTAAGTGCACTAAACAGGTTTGTTGACGTTTCCGACGGTTTACTTAGTGCAAACCGTCGGACGTTTACGAACTCGACCTATGTAACAGACGCTATCTAAATATTTACGTAAATTTTAGTTGCCCTTTTGGATAGCGTGATGCAAAAGATAAATTAAATTATTGAAATAAATTCCTTTGAATACATCATATAGACTCAGTGAAAGTGTGATATATTTGACAGTGTATTTCATAATTAAAAGCATTGCTTAAATGCGTAAATCTTCTTTTGAAAATAAAACGCTATCTAAATATTTACGTAAATTTTAGTTGCCCTTTTGGATAGCGTGATGCAAAAGATAAATTAAATTATTGAAATAAATTCCTTTGAATACATCATATAGACTCAGTGAAAGTGTGATATATTTGACAGTGTATTTCATAATTAAAAGCATTGCTTAAATGCGTAAATCTTCTTTTGAAAATAAAACGAAAGTAACTGTAATGGAATTTAAAAACAAATCTTTAAAAATCCCAGCAGGACGTCACTCAAAATTTGATATCATTATTTTTAAGACCCATATTTAAAATTCATAGAGCTATAAAGTAAAATGCTGCGTCACAAATTTTTAACCAGTTAAGTGTTTTTGCGTGGGGATATCATTACTTTTTAGGGGTATGGTCAAAAGATAATAAATTAGTTTCACGGGCGAATTTCAATTTATGTAAATAAATATACAAACCTGTTTTCATGCAGTATCAGAGTATTTGATTTAAAAAGTCACAGCAAGTTCTTTTGTAACATGTAACAGAAAATTGACATGTTTTTGTTAGAATTTTATAATAAGAGGCATAATACTCATTATAATCAATAATTTTTTGAGTAGTTTTCTATTTATAATTTGGGTCGACTACAGATTAGTATCCCTGCCGCCATCTTTGATTTTATTTCATAAATTTGCATTCAGTTTAATGCTAAATGTAAGTTAAATTTTTACTATAATTATATAACTATTGGTCCCCATCAGTGGCCGAGCGCATAGGGTTGCGTCCGCCGACCTAATCGTTCGGAGTTTTCCGTGGTTTCCTCCAAAACTTAGCGTAAATACGGGTTAGGACCCCTTAGGAAGACCGCCACGGAGGGCACCCCACTTCTCGGCTCAGAGCCTACGTGTAGCTAATCGGCCGTAATTCTAGAACAACAACAACAATATATAACTATTAGTTCTATTGTTTTAATGCATTGTGATTCGTTAATTTGCATTCAGTTTAACGATAACGTAGTAGCTGTCTAAGACCAAACGGGTTTACGATATAAGTTAACCTGTACAAATCTTGTCACGGATCTACTGACATCTGGGATATCTGAGAGCGAAAAGCAAAAGGAAACAGAAATATTATTAAAAGAGTGACTAATTTAAAACATAAGGGATAGCATATTCAAAAGGAAGAATGAACGGAATTATTATGTGTGTATGAAATCATGGATTAAGATTGAGCGCCGAGTCATTTCCCTTTAGATTTTTTAGGTCAATTCTTTGCATCAATTTTGTCCAGAGCATATTTATAACAATTTGGAATACTGCGATGAGAATTGATGATTAATTGAACACCCCCCCCCCAAAAAAAAAAAAATTAAGAGCCTACGTATCCTTAAAAAATATTTTCTTTTCGCGTCCGGCAACAGCACTGTATTCATACTGCCTGCCTTGTTTACCGCCCTGAAACAAGATCATTTTCCGTATTTTCTTACGGGAGTTAAATAGTTCCCTCTTTGAACTGGATTAAATAAAAAAACGAGTTTTCCTAGCTTAACCGGCGACGTCACTCATCGAATTTGGCACTGATTAAAATCATATATTAATTGTAAAAAATTCGTTAGAGCGGATTCCGAGATCTAGAAGAGAACTTTTAAAAATAGAAAAGTTACATGTAAATATAAGTGCCGCGAAGTTTTACGGTTGGTTGGTTGGGGCTGGATGCGTCACTCGCAGAACTGTCGTTCTACATGATCAGCTGATCCAAGTGAAATACATCAGGCGCCTGTACGTGTATCAAGACGCTGTAACTTTCAATAGCCAGCTGGGGACTTTTCCACCGCGAAAAACTCAGCGGACTATTTTTTTTTCATAAAACTGATAAAGTTAACTGTCACCTCACCAAATTTCAGCTTTTTTATTATTGTTTTACTTAATGGGTATTCTTTAGAAGTTGACGTACGATCCACCTCTGTACAGCCGAATGCAGATGATCATCGGCAGCTGACGAATAAACCACCGCTATATAAAGTCAGCTGACTATTTTTTTTTCTTTGTATATAATGTAATAAGCACATGTGCAAAGTATCAATTTTTTTTATTATAATTATTATTTTTTAATTTTTTACATGTTTGGGCGGCCCCACCCCGCGGCTACACCCACCGCTACTCTGTCAACTGACGTTCATTTTCTGTACTTACAATATAAAATGAACCAAAGCGAAACATCTCAGATTTTTTGCGATGATGACCCCAAAATGGCAGCTGGCTTCCAGACTATTATCAGTTACAAAATTTTCAGAAAAAATTCTTATAAGTCAAAAAAAGTTCCCGAATGTGTCACTCTTCGAAAAAATTTTCTGTGGAATTCCGTGTTTAAAATTTTTTTCTGGAAGCTTTTTAAAAGGAGCCGTTTTTCATTTATTTCACTATGTAGTGCACTTTATAAGAACCACTCTGAATATTTTCGAGTCCCTGTTGCAATTACTTTGTTTTAATTTGAGGACCAAGAGTTTTCATTATACAATATGACACCATTAAATTTCATTTTTCAGCTGTACAACGTAAAATGACAGCTTTCATGAATTTTATGACTTCAGTCAAATCTCGACGAAGAGAAGTTTAGAAAATATCTTTTCTTATTAACTGAAATTCGTGATTGGGACGCTGTTTTCATTCTTCTCATGAAAATTTTCAAGTAAGTGCTTTCGTCTTAACGAGGTTTGACTGCAGTGCACATATGGCTTTTGCTGGGTGTGTCGTACAAGAAACCGTAAGCATCTCAAGAGCGCGTTTCTGTTGAAAGTGTACAGGAGATTAGTGACAAAATATTTGCACTCAGCTGATGGCCAGTTTCAACAGGCCCAGACTGTACCGATTCTATTACGTACTAATTTATTTCTTCAGAAATCGAAATAAAAGGTCCGGAAAATAAAAAAAATCGAAATAAAAAAACAGAAGTACTGCGTGAAAATTGATATTATTATGGGGTTCGCGGGCTAATGAAACAGACATCGCTAGCCAGTTTTGGCCCGTGGGACATAGATTGTGCATCTCTGCCATAGACAGATTAATTTTTCCAAAAAACTGGATAGTAAATTAATCATTATTAAGCTTGTGCCCTGCCTTTCAGATGTGTTAAGAAGAAAAAAAAAGAATATGTGTATTTTCAATGAAGGGAAATGTAAAAATATCCGTATTTTCAAATGTCTATTTTTCTTTAAATTTCTTTCTTTTAATGCTGCTGGGTATCTAAATGTAGGAGTCAAAATTGAAATTTCTTTGCAAATTTTATGATGTTCTCCCCAATGCCGTAGTCATAAAGAAAACGTCCTTTTACAGAGGGATTCGACCAATTTCAATGAAAGATTGAACTATTTTGAGGATATTATATGCCATTAAAATTCCACAAATAAATATTAAATTTCTTGTGTATGTTCCCAATAAATGAGGGTGCATTCTGTTTGAAAAATATTTTTCCTAACGGAAAGCAAATGACAGCATAAATTGCTTCAAAGCTAATCAAAAATGAAAGAAAGTGTTACTTTTTTACACTGGGAACAAATATATACACACAAAATTTGCAGCTTTGAAAATATATAAAAACTGTAGCACGTCTATAAAACCACAAAGCACATTTACTTTATGATGTACCTAAAAAAACTGTTATTACTTTTCTTTCTAATATATGGGTCTGTAATGGTGGAAACTTCGAGCCATATATATACATGCAAAGAACAAAAACATCCGAATTACCAGTAGGCCGTAACTTCTATTTATTTTTGTACATCTCAATGTACAATAAGAAAACTATTTGTGGCTAGCTAAGAAAGCGACCGACATGAGGGTGGTTGTAAATCTATTATTCAGAGTAATGACTTGATCTTGAAGTTTGTTGGATGGTTGAAGGAGGCAGATAACGTGATCACTTACAACTGACTGTGGAGAAATTTCCTTGTCCTACATTTCAAAAAACCATTCTGTATTTTGGATAGAGCCTTGTTGGAGGGAAGGGGGAGGGGTTTAATGGCAATTTCCTCGCTTCATTTTTAGAAAGAAATGTGTCATGCACAACACATAATGATTGGTAAAAAGGGAAGGAATCATCAACACCCGTGGTTTTACCTCGTAGGGAAAATTGGATGACTAGAGGTTGATTTTATTGAAGCAGTCGTGTGATTATCGATCACATCCAGGAACACTAAAAATTTGAAAAAAAATATATTTGATCCAAATAGGAGAAAAGAAATGGGATCGTCAAATTATTTTGGTCATAAAAAAAGTTAAAATTTACAGAAGAATTTACTAGAGCTCAGAATATATATTGTTTGACATAAGCCAAGAAATGTACAATGTTATAACACCCTATAACGGAAGCTGTAGCAAAGGAAAAAAAAAAGAACTCTAGTATGGTATCCATTCCTTCTTTAAGCAAAAAATATTTTGAAATACGGGACAGGGATGCTTGAGGCAAAGAGACTAATAAACGCAGTAAAATGCCCTTATTAAAGCAGTACGTTTGTCGTTGTCGTAACTTGATCAAACGCATCTAAATGTTGAATGCTGTGTATTCACATTTATTGTAATAGATAACTTATGTGACTGTCAAAGTTATCCATAGAATTCAACATTACTCTTAATTTTAAGAAAACTTTTGTACGTACATATATGTATAATTTAGAAAGTAATAATCAAACCCAAGTGTGCATAGGAGTATGAAATGCACATTAGATGTAAAATTAATGTCAAAATATGAATCAGTTTTTAAAATAATCACCCATAATAGCTTCATACAATCTCGTAGAAAGACACTATAAAATTATAAGAACATTAAAGATGAATCAAATTTCCTTTCAAATAGCAAACACTACCTCAGATACGTGGTTTGTGACAAGGATTTAAAAAATGATGAATATGTGTTTGGTAAAAAATAGCTTTAACTTCAGTTAAGGCTTATCATAATTCGTCAATAAATTCATATTTCTTTATTTTTTCTTTTTTAAATCCTAAGCCCGCTTTGTTAGTATAGCCCAACTATTTTCTATTAAATATCCATACAGGTGAGAGGGGGAGGGGGCTCTCTCTTGAAATATTCAGTGTTCTCCATGCAAATCAGAGATACAATTCAAGTAGCTGTATGTAGTCACGATTTTTGTCTGTCATTTTAAAAGACTAATCATGTTCTCCACTATTAGATTTAGAGCTTGAGAGGTCTGAGGTGCAATTCAATTTTAGGCCCTCTTCCAGGGTACATTCTACGCACCACATTTTACACTAGCAGGCACTACACTGGTGGTCCAAAATCGCACAAGACATAAAGCAGTATCGTTGAATATTAGTCAATTAAAAACTTAAACTGTAAAATTTAAAAACATTCATACATTCAGGCTAGTGAACGTGGTTAAATGAAAGAGACTTTACAGAAACTTTTACGATAAAAAATCCTCAACCATGCACAAAATATTGCCATTGGTTTAAACTGATGCAAATGAAATAATGTATGCTAATTAAAAATGCGCATAGCAAGTACTTACTTAAGAAACATTTTATAATTCATTTCAAATATGAAAATTTAAAAGTAAAGTGTTATTATAAGAGTTATTTATGCTTAAAAATAACGGTTTTGAGCATATATTAATTAAATGATATTATAAATATATATTCGATTTTTATTTTTCTTGATATTTTTTTCTTCCTTTATTTTCTGTCAAAAATTTAAAAACTATTTTATAAAATATTTCATTGCTGAAAATTCTTTTTTACGTCATGACATTAGTTTACAGTACAACTGAGAGGCGATTCATTTAGCAACTTTCCTCTTGCTTAATTTTTTTAATTAATATTTCAGAATATTTATTCTGCTTACTGTTAATTAAAATGCATAGTATAAGTTAAAAAAACTGCTTAAGTCTTTCATGATTTAAAAAAAAATGAAAAAATCGCCTTATTGGATCATATAGAAATCTGTCTTTATTCATATTGTTACATTCAGGTTTCCAGTCGCTTGTTAATATAATTTTTAGTGAGTTTAATTTCCATCGGAGATCAATTAAATTTCATATTTTGTGACTAAATGAAACAAATATAAAACTGAATGAACACATTAGAAGGAATTTACGCATTGCATTAAAAATTTCAAAGCCGAAAACAAGTACGTTGGTAAACCTTTCAAAAACATGCAAAATTTTACACAAAACTTAAAAAAAAACATATTTAGGAGGAAGTGGGGCAAGATGACGAGCTTTAAATATTTTTCGTAAATTCAGTAAGTCTTTCAAAAATCCTGAAATTTTCAGAAAGACAAACAAAGAAACAAAGAAAGAAACCATTTCATCACCACTTGTATGATAGCAAAAATATTTTTTTTAAATGCTCTTCGTTATCTTACCCCGAGGTTACTTCGATTTGTACCAATAGTTTGTACCGATAGTTTACCAAATAAAAGTTTGTTTACAAAAATGCAGAGAAAAATTTCATTTAGCTAGTTAAGGAAAATGACACAGATAACAAGATGATGGCATATCACCTAATGAAACAAAAAGCTAATCAAGTACAAAAATTAAAAAAAAACAGCAGGTAATAAAGATTATAAACAAAAATGGCATTTTCAGGATATGTCTTTTGCGTCATTATGATGCCAAATGGACCATTGATCATATTTTAAGTTTTCAAATTGATTCGTTCGCTGTTTTCTTGGTGGGCATCGAAGAACTCGTTGTCTTACCCCCCATTTTCGATTACCATTTCCGATTTAAAGTTGTTTAATGGTATCCAAGCTTATCGTAAACAAACTATGAATTGTAACTCTTTATTTTAAAAAAAAGAGTTGCATTTGAAATTTTTTATTGAAAACAATACACAACTTACCGTAATCGGGTAATTCTTTCCGTTGCTAAGCCCAAAATTTACAAACATATTTACAGAAATGCGTTTGAGTCTTCACTACTCACAAAACGATCTCAAATTACATTTCTTATAGAGGGCTTCATAACCCAATACTTGGGTCTTAAGAATTGCTTTGAAAGGAGCTGACGCATTTTGTGACTGCGTATAAGAAATACCAAGTTCCCCAGACAGCACAGCAAACTTGCATCAAACTTGCAGCAAGCTTGATTTATCAAGTCAATAAATTTGAATTAAGCTTGAAAATTTCAAGCGTGTAAGCTTAATGCAAGCTTGAATCAAGTGTTCAAGTTTACACTTGCCCAGCCTGCATTAAGCTTCACATAGCAAGCTTAATTTCAAGCTTAAAAAAATTTCCTAAAAAAGTTTCTTAAATACACGGGGCGCCCGTCGGCGAACTCGCCCCACATATTTTATTTTTTCCACGCATTTTCCCCTCCATGCTGAAATTTCAAGTTACTTTAATCTGTTTCCATCAAGCGTCCGCGATCGAACGCGGGACCTAAGGGTTAGGAAGCCAGCGTCCTAACCATTCCACCAATCTGCCTCGCGCTGGCATGACTAAAGTTTGAAGTGACTGTTATGGTTGTCGCGTCGTATTGGCCGATGCCGATCTGCCTCTTTTATTTCCCCATGGGATGAATCATGAAAAAAATAACGATGAAAATAATGTTATGTGGGATTTATAAACTCTACTAATAGGGAAATAAGCCTAATATAAACTTAAAAGCAGCACACGTTTTAAAACTTTAAATAGCGCAACACTCATGTTGGGCAATACTGGCCAAAATCGAGACAAACGACGGATTTTGAAATCAATTTTGTAGTATATTTGAATTTAATTTGAAGAATTTCAATGTTTGTAAATATAGAATCTTTTTTTAAAAATTCTATGGTCAAGTACATTTATGGCTGATGATAAATTATTTGTTATGTGAATGTGGCTTTCCAAATCAAGCAGTAATCGCGTTGTATTCAAGCTTGACAGTTCAAATGACTTCTCCAAGCTTGCTGCAAGCTTAAAATGAATTGAACTGTCAAGCTTGTATTAATACGTCAAATTCAAAGAAATGTCAAGCTTGATTTAAGCTTATGTGCTGTCTGGGTCGTCATCTTACCCTACTTTCCCTTTACATTTAAGGCGATTCTTTTGCGGGAAGAGAAGTCGATCATCCCGATCTCGACACATGGTGGCACAAAATTTTCGTGGTGAGGGTCCGAACTTATAGCTGACAGTGGGGGGTCTCCGCAAACACGTGCGTGTTTTTGCTTTTTCGGGAAGAAATTTTATCGCTAATTGTGGCCAAACATGATTGTCAGGGAGTGGCGGATGTAGGATGAGAACTGAGAATGGAAGTACTGATATTTTCTTAAATTGCGGGTAACTGCATGAGAATTAAAATGAAAAGAAAATGGCAGCACTTTATGTTATTTGTTCAAATTTTAAATTGAAAATATTTTATCAATTGATTTTTTCCATTATTGGTTCCCTGTTCCATTCACCCACCAACCCACTTGCCCGTTGAAAAACACAAATCCGAATCCATCAATTCAATAAAAAAATAAAAAAATAAAAATAAAAAAAAAACTGTCGCGAATTGTGGTCAAGCAAGATTGCTTGGACGAAGTAAGATGAAAAGAGAATGATGTATACTGAAAATATTCCAGAGCCAGAATGATTTTTTCCCAAATTGCGAGGAAAAGTGTTTATGCCAGAATTAAGAGATATTCTAACTATCAGTGTTGTTTGTTCAATGGTTTTGCATCAAGGCTCTGACTTTCCTCCTTCCGATTTCTGGTGCGAAAGGGGTATTTATTTAATTATCCCATATCAAAATTGAATTTTAAATGCGCTGAAACACCGTAATCTTTGATTAAGCTTTCAGGAATGAATTTGTCCACCCATTCCTATCACGTGTGCATTTTCTTTCAGGTTACAATTTTTTGCTTTTCAAAGAATATGTTTTTGTGCAAATTAAGGTGCATCAAAAATTTAAAATAAAATTTGGATTAAAAAAACACAATAACTTAAAAAAATGACAATTCTATGCATTAAACTTAAACATTCTGGCACTTGCAGACTGGAATGTAAGCAAGAAAATTGAAACATAACTAATTTCATAAATGATCTCTTATTTACACATAATGGATTGTTGAAATTGTGTACAAATTTTTTAGCAATCAAGAAATCGTTTCATGAAATAAAAAAATGCCTTAAAACCCAAAACTGAATAATAAATTAAGAGAGTAGCATTTTTTGTTTGATTAGAAATACTTATTTTTATGAATTTAGTCAAATTTGCTTTCCGAATATAAATCAGAAAGTGGACTTTATCATTTGGAAAACCCTGCATCATGTTTCGAAATAGGGATAAAAGTTTGATGCGAACACAAAATAAAATATTGACTAATTTTAAAAATATGTAAGTGTACTCTCTTCCCTATTTTAGTGATTTTTCGTAATTTTAAAAATATGTAAGTGTACTCTCTTTCCTATTTTTAGTGATTTTTCGTAATTTTCAACATATAAAATGTATCTAGTACCATTGAAAATTAATTTTAAATTTACGCAGATATGCAGGTAAAAATATTATTAGTTAGCAGATAAAAATATTAGTAACTAGCAGGTAAAAATATTAGTAATTAGCAGGCAAAAGACATTTAAGCTGCTAAAATATATCAAATCTGCAATTTTTAGAAATATTTTGAAAGCTTATTCTGTAAAACCGTATGTAGTCACAAAATTAGAATTTACTTCTGACGTAAAATTCACCAATAGCCAGTTTAAAGGATTTCAATTCCCTAAACCAGTCTATGGACACGTAAAAAATGATTTTAAGAGACATTCATCCGTTAATCTCAGTACAAAAATTAAGTAGACGATAAACATCTCCTGAATATTGGCACCGTCTGAAGCTGCTTTAATGAACAATATTAAATCAATTTTAGGCTACTTCCCAATTTTCAACCGAGCTGAAATTTTACATACTAATTTATTTTAGGTAACAATACAATATCGTGAAAAAAAAAAAGGAAAAATATTCTATACCATAATCTCCTGACATTAGTCAGGGATTGATTCGGACACTTTTGTGGCCCCTACACAATATTACATTCGACTAAAACGGCCCTTTGACAAAACTTCAATTAAATAAAAAATCCCTCTTCTTTTGTATTTTACTCTATATTTTATTTATTTATTTACTAGCTGCTACCGGCAACTTCGTCCACGTCGGCTTTAGAATTAGGTCCAGAGAGAAATGAAGCATGTGTGAATAACAAATATGTTTGCCCTGTAGACAAAAAAGTGAATATATTTAAATATTATTTATTTTTTATTTATTTTAAATGAAGTGTAATACATGGTAGCATAATTCATTTAGAATAAGAGAGTATGCAGAGTTACTAAATTTAGATTTTTTTTATGCATTTGGCGAATAGAGACAGTTAAGACAATATTTGCGAACTATTTTGAGTGTTCTAGTAAAAGAAAATATTTATGCTACATGCATGAATTTAAGCCAATGTTAATCAGGAATAGTGCAGCTTTCTATTAGTGAAAAAGGTTTTGGAATCGGTTCAGCAGTTACAGAGATACACATAGAGCGTAATGCAATTCTTATGAGTATCCCTGTAAAAGAAATGTTTGTGATATATGCATAAAAGGTAGCCTATAATACTTAGGACTCACCAGCGGCTGAGAGGTTCTGCTCTTGAAACTGGAAGACGGGAAGCGCCAGGTTCAAACCCCGGTCCCGATTGTCGACCTAACCGGTCGGATTTTCAGTGGTTCTCCGAAACCTCCCGTTAATAATGTCTAGGATATCTTAAAGACCCAGCAAACACACAACTGCCCGCAACGTGACGGCCGGGTACCCGTCGTGCTGGCGAAGTGCCGTATACCGTGAGCAAGGTAGATAGCCATCGTCTGGAAGTCACTGGTGTACCAGTGCCTGAAAAGTGCATATGCACCGGTACATAACTAGTAACGGCGAACTGCCATGTGTCTATGACATGCACAAAAAAGTTAACGGCGTGGTACTGCTTAAAATGTACCGGGCCAACACTATTTGGCAGTAATGGGCCTGTATATATTTCGTAGTGTTGGCATAAAATTTCGTTATTTTAATTAAATAATATTGTTTCACATTCATACGGTGTAGAAGTGTTAGGGGATATAAGTTCCGGGCACCCAAAGGCAGGGTCACTGCACAGATTTTTTTTTTTTTGAGGGAGGGGATGTAAGGGGAGAAGTTCATATTATGCCTTCAAATATTTTAGTACTATAAACTAAAATAATACAAACGAGTTCAGTATGTATAAAAATGTTTACTGCACAGACAGTGGAACCTCCACTCTGCCACTCTGTATATGACAGTATATAACCCCCACTTTGTACAGAATTATGAATTTTAATCTTAACATTTTTTATAATTTATATTAATTTTTTACAATTTTACTAATCTTTTCCTGAAAAACATATTTGGAGACTTTTTTCTACGTTAAGCCCCTTTTAAAATCTACCGAATTAGGGTGCAGAAATATGTTAGAGAGTATTACACGAAGACCAGTCAGGGTTTTGCATGAGAGCTCAGCTATTGTAGTCTTTTTTTCTTCAGAGAATTTTAGATTAAATTAAAAATTTTAACAGCCTACATAATTGCTTCTATTGACATTTTTTTATTAAATTAAATATAGCAGTGGTAAAACAAAAGATTACTTAATTTTTAAATATAAATTAGGTAATTAATGCTCAAATTTACAATAAAACAAATTAGAGCTCCTGCAGCTATTTTGTTAGAAATTCAGCAATGAACCAGTATTTACATATTATTTCTTTCTATCTGTTTCGATTACACTCGAATCAAATGTTTTGTTTCGCACCCTTTTCGGGCCTCCTTACGGGAAGCAAGAGGTCAATATATCTACCGAGGTCAACTAATTTCTCACGGTTGCACGATGATAAGGCACCAAGAATCGAACTGTTATCGTGGATTTGGCTATATTAATTCAGATTATTTATACGAAGTACAAATGAATTTTTTATGCATTTGAAGATTGGCGAGTTTTCGTGTCCATATGAGTAGAGTAACCCATACTTTTTTCTTTTGATGTTTCATTTCGTTTCGCAAATCTTGAAACTTTGAGCGGGAAGCCAGCTATGAAATACAATTTTTAGGATGTAAAGTTTTTGCAGACTTTCAAGAAGGTTATTGCTATAGACTAGTAAGATATCTCTGTTAGGAGCAATAATAATTATAATAAGATTTGCTTCTGCAGTGATATCTCGCTGGTTATGGATGCAGAAAGTGGATTTCAAAGTTTTACTATTGAATTTTACATTTTTTAAACAGTCGGGAAAATATTACAGGCAAATTTTTACTTTTACTGTTTTTAATGTACGCACAGTATCCACCGGTGACTTTAGCAACTAATTTAAAGATTAGGCGACTTTTTGAACCAAAAAACGTCATTTTCATACTATTTTCAAGTTTTGGCTACATGTACCATACTCCAGGCGATTCATTTGAAAATCTGGTGTTGGTTTTTGTCAACTCCCTTTTTTTTAAAGCTGCTACTGAGCTTTCAGCAAACATTCTAATCTGTTTTTTTAATCCTGCTATAAAAATAAATGTATTATATGTTCTGTTATATATATATATATGAAGTTTCTAAATTTATCATTTTATTCAATCCTTCTTAAAGGAAGCTAAATTAAACATGTTAACTTCTTAACTACAAAATCATTCAAAAATGTTACTATTTTGGGAACTAAAATTGAGAAAATGGCTACTAAACTGGTGACTTTTTTAAGTCGGTGATGTTATTAATGATACTTATTTTAGTGTATAAAAGTACTTTCCTCCATAAAATTTGAATCATGCAGTATACAACAGATATAGATACAGAAAATTTCTTTTCAGAATAGCTAAGATTTAAAAAATAATTTGATCTAAACAAAATGTACAATAAAGCAAAATGTTACCCTAAAGTTATGTGTGTAATCATAGTACAATTTTATTTAATATTACTTCCTGTAAGATTTTGATTAGTACATACACACACACATATATATATATATATATCAACCACAAAGTATTATAACTCATTTATAAAATCTCTAACTCTGAAATATTGAAATTAAACTGTTTATAAATGATTTAATGTTGGTTCTGAAATGTGTTACCGCCTCTCTCACAAAAAAAATCTTTTGCGACTGCAAATTTGTAAGAAAATTGCAGTTTATGAAAACTGCACACAATTCACTAATGATAGGCGCACATAATTTGCAAACGACTGACCAACGATTTTGCTGTTTTTTATCTTTCATTTATGTTGTTTTTTATCTTTCAAAATGTTACCCTTAAGGAATGGTTTTTTTTTTGCTGGGTGGGGGTGGGGGTTGATGAATAAGCCCCCTACCCCGAATCCGCCACTATCTCGTATTTTAATTATGGCATCATTACTGTAAATAGACACTAATCCGGTTCCGTGCCATTACATTGTAGTCACTGTTAAGGTACCAGGCCAGTGCCTTTATTTTTAATAATAGCCGGCACCCGGCCGTTTCATTTTGGGCATTATAAACTTAATGGGCCAGTGCCTTTATTGTGAGTAACAGCCGGCACATGCAGTATGCCAGCAGAGTGCCGTTGCCTTCTCGGGCTTCTGGTAAGGTACTTCTCGGGCGACCACTTTTGGTACGATTCAGTTACTTTTTGCAGTGCCGGGCCGGTACTGGACGTAAAGTCAGAAAGGCACTGGCAAGTACTCCGCCAGCAGGTGTGTGTTTGCTGGAGAGTCCCCACAGAAGGCATTCCCCATATAGTTACAAAATGCCCATAGAGCGTAATGCATTAGAATTATTTTGTGTGTCTTTATAAAAGAATTATTTACACTATATACATGAAAGGTTGTCTGTATGTTAATCCCAGGTATCAGCTATTTTCATTCCAGATTCTATCCAAATCCCTTCCGCACTTTCGGCGGGATTCAGTGACAAACATCCAAACACACAAACGTATACATTTATATTATTCATAGGATGTGAAAATTTATTAATTTTAAGAAATACATTTGGAATTTTCTTTCTTATGCTTTTTATTTGGCGTAAAACGAACGTAATTTTCATGGCATTTCATGTTTTTCAAATGCATGCGGTTCTGCAAATAGAATTTCTGCTTTATTTCAAAAAGCACAAATCATTTTATGTGGGTGAAACTCGCCAAGCATGACTACGTAAAAACAGTTTTCAATTAATAGTTAAAAAAGTAATAAAAATTTCAAAGTTCTGAGCCTCAAGTGTGCATTACCGAAGTCATGGGCTTATTTGCTCAAATTTTCAAAGCTCTGCGTGCTGTAGATTTGTCTGGAGATCGTCAGGGGTGGCCCTAGAGTACGTGGCGTCCTCCAGCAAACGTCAAAACGGAGCCCCTTTTACGCTTTTTTTAAGCTTTTGAATTCGAAAGGACGCCTTCGAAGGCGGCGCCCCAATGCTATGCTTACCTTACTTACCATGTTGGGCAGCCTCTGGAGATCGCACGCATACAAATTTACAATCATTCATTTTTATTATTATAAATAGATAGATGTGGCGTAAAACTGGATAATTTCCGTGGTATTTCATGTTTTTTTGAATGCACGCGATTCTTCATTCAAGTAATAGCATTTCTGCTAGCTCAAAAGCTTGAATCATTTTATACGGGCGAAACTCGCCAAACATGGCAATGTAACACCAATTTTTAATTAACAAGTAAAAAATTAATTACAATTTCTAAATTCTGAGAGCCTATAACCGTCTCCAAGGTCCCATCTATCTTTATACAAAAATTCATCATAATTGATTCAGCTTTTTAGGCGTGAAAGCATAACAAACAAATTCACCTTCGCATTTATAATATTAGTTAGGATTTTTTTATTGGATATTATTTTAATAAAAACTAACTTTTGCAAAAATGAGTGTGAAAATTCACTACAAATAGTCCACCCCCCTTTTCGGGTAGGAAAGGGGTACTGTTATTCATTAACACATATAAGATTATTTTGAAAATGATGAGTTGTCGTTTATATGTTTCGAAGTCACTGGGAAAAATTCGAGAAATTCAGTCTTATTTTGATCAAGAAATATTCTTTTAAGATTTACCCCTCTATTATTCCACAATAGGGTGTATCACGAAAAATTATTTTTGGAAAATCAAACTTTCAAGTTGATAAAACGTTGTCACTGTCATCACATATCAACCAAAAAAAATTTTTTTGAAATCGAAAAATATTTAGGTACCCGGAATTAACTTGAAATTCAACTTTTTTGACCTGTCAATTTTAGTAGGTAAAACATCGCTATCACTTATATCTAGAGGTTGGCCGACAATTGGATCGTCAGTAGTTTTCCTTTTTGATGAAGAATGAGTTTTTTACTCATGATGGTAAAACAACAAAACCAAATTGAACTCAATTACTATTCACAAATCAAAAACATAAATGCTCACTAAATGGAAGTTTCGTACATACAAAACGCTAAAAGCAAACTGAAAAAGAAAGGAAGGGTGGACGAGGGGGTACTGTTATTCATTAGGAAAGGGGTACTGTTATTCATTAACACATATAAGATTATTTTGAAAATGATGAGTTGTCGTTTATATGTTTCGAAGTCACTGGGAAAAATTCGAGAAATTCAGTCTTATTTTGATCAAGAAATATTCTTTTAAGATTTACCCCTCTATTATTCCACAATAGGGTGTATCACGAAAAATTATTTTTGGAAAATCAAACTTTCAAGTTGATAAAACGTTGTCACTGTCATCACATATCAACCAAAAAAAATTTTTTTGAAATCGAAAAATATTTAGGTATCCCGGAATTAACTTGAAATTCAACTTTTTTGACCTGTCAATTTTAGTAGGTAAAACATCGCTATCACTTATATCTAGAGGTTGGCCGACAATTGGATCGTCAGTAGTTTTCCTTTTTGATGAAGAATGAGTTTTTTACTCATGATGGTAAAACAACAAAACCAAATTGAACTCAATTACTATTCACAAATCAAAAACATAAGTGCTCACTAAATGGAAGTTTCGTACATACAAAACGCTAAAAGCAAACTGAAAAAGAAAGGAAGGGTGGACGAGGGAGAGAGAAGTAATCATGTGATGGTCTTGCACTTCCCTTATCTCCAAAGTCATGGGGGGGCTACAGTTTTATCACCTTGAAATCTGAGCCTACAAAAATATTCTTGCTATTTCGAAACGCTGTACTGCAGTGTCTGTATTATAAATACAATGATTGAAAATTTCAAAGATTCTTCAACATTTCTTAAATACGGCTAGTTGACAAAAAAATTGGAAATTTTCATTACGATTCCGGGAGATCTAAATGTTCAATTTCAGTCGCAATACATTTTTTTATTGATAGATTCTATCTGAAATTACCCATTTTTGCTGTTGAATATTTAATTTTGATTTATACATACTTTATAAAAAAAATGTTTAAAAATATCATTTTGACTAAAAAAACTGACAACTTCAGGGTCATTCCGGGAGACCTAAATATTTTTCGATTTCAAAAAAAAATTTTTGGTAGGTATGTGATGACAGAAACAACTTTTTATCAACTTGAAAGTTTGATTTTCCAAAAAAAAATTTCGTGATACACCCTATTCCACAATAACTTTGACCACTCAAAAACGTTTGACACAGCAATAACTATTTAAAAAGGTATTGCTATTTTTTTTCATGTTTTTTGTTCTTCATAAAAACTTTTTAGTAAAAAATATATACAGTAGCTGTCAGCAATGCATAAAAATGGCAGCACTTTATATTATTTATTCAAATTTTGAATTGACTTCCGAAAATATTTTAATAAATGAATAACTGTACCAGCACGTTATCTTATATAATTATCTGACTGTTAAAAAGCCACTCCAGTATATGTACTTTCAATTAAGTGAGGTTTAAAATGCTTATTTAAATTTCTAGGGAAGAAGGAAACGGGTTCAAAGAAAAATAAATTGAAATCAGATATACTAAATTACCAACTATATCTCCTAAAGCAGTTAATAATCACTTTAAAAGGTCCTAACTGAACTACTGAATATTTGAAAAATATTTCTTTAAAAAAGTGATATTGTAGCTAATTGTCTTTTAAATCATTGTACAATATACGCAGAGTGAAATGTAAATCAATACGCACAAATTAATAAATATCTAACCTAATTTAATCTTTTTTTTCTGCGAGTTGTTTAATATTTTGTTTTAAAAAGAAAAAGAGAGAAAGAAAGAACACGACATAGTGCTTCCTAAAACGTTCGTAGAGTTTTTTGTACTTTTTGTGTGTTTTATAAAAAATCATTTAATTTGATTATTAATAACTAGTGTGTATATTTCTTAAAGCTAATTAAGCCATCTTTTAATTTTCAAATACAGAAAAGCACCATTTATACGTCTTTCAATGGACAAATCTGAAACGACGTATGAATGAAAAGAGGTATCAGTGTAACATCAATAAACAGCTTTGATTATTAGTAGTTTAACGCTGCTAATGCAAATTTATGTGAATATAATAATTGTATATTTTTTAAGGTACTATTAAATTATCTCATATTACTTTTTACCTGAAAACAATATATAAATTTAAAAAAAATCAAAATAAAAGTGAAACAAATCCTACCTTTATTGGACAATATTTAATAATGCATACATTTGTTCAGACAGACATTGAATTTAATAAACCATCTATAGTAGCCTGATGCAGGCGCGTAGCCAGGACAATTTTTCGGGGGTGGATATGCGCCTGGAAAATTTTTCGGGTGGGGGGATATGAACTTATATCTGCATAAATAGACGGAATTTCATCACTAATCCAAAAATTTCGGGGGGGATATGTCCCGATATCCCCCCGGCTACGCCCTTGGCCTGATGTGCTGATTGTCTTTAATTATTAGTTACAGTATTACCGATTGAATTAAGTACATGAAATGACTTTTTCCTTCGCGTTCTGATAGGCAAAATAAGTTCTAAACTTTCCTTTCTTCAGCTTATATATTTGTAGTTAATTACATAAAAAATGTATTATTATAATCTAGTAGGGATTCAGAGTCATTTAGATTTTCTGCTAGTAAGCAGAATTTGTAGAGCATTGTAAAAAGAACGCCTCTTATTAACTACAATTTAGACATGTATGATAGAGAGGTCATTGCTATAAACATTTATTAGTTCATCTGTGTTGGTTTCGTTTATTAAACATAAAACTAAATTACATATATACTGGTGTAACGAAATCTACTTTAAAATCTTTACTGAAATCTATTGAATTTGACTCCTTAGGGTCGGCCACTTTGCTTGCCTGAATATCACTTAGCTAAGCTCTAACTGGCTATCGGACATACGTTTCAAATTAGTGCAGAACCCACCCAGCTTGCCGAGATTGCCGGAGGGTAGAGATCCATCATTTCCATCTCTTCATATACGGAAGTACTTTCCGGTCATTAGGAGAGATAGTCGAATCACAATTTTTGTAGAAATATAGACTCCATATTTCGTTTTAATTACTATATTATTTATTATTATAATTATTATACCGTTCAATGAAAAAACAGTAAACATTCTGAGCAATTGTGGCTAGTTTTTAAAAATCATGTATCATAATTAGTATCCATTTTACAGCTGTTCAAACACAAAATAAGTTTTTTACAAATTTTATTTGAAATTTAAAAATATTAGCAAAATTAATATAAAAATTTTAGAAAACGCATCAAAAACATCGTGTTACTTGCTAGATAGTGTGAAAAAAATCGAGACTAAGTGTTAATAACTATGGATGTTATGAGAGAAAGAGATTTTCTCATAGGATTACATGGGAATTCGCAGCTTCGTTTTCGCTGGCCGAAAATCACCTGCAACAGCTTTTCTCTGCAAGTATTAAAACTCAAAATACTATTTATTGAGTTTATTAATTTAACTATTGGTATTAGCTCGTCATGAGGATAAATTCAACGATTGCTAGTAGTCATAAAAAAACCGACCCACACAATCCTGCTATATAATACGCTAATAAATTATTTTTAAAGCTTTAATACTATGCTTTAATGACAAAGCATTAATATACATGCAATAATAGGCATATACATAATCCAGACACGCAGAATGTTCAAAATATCTAGATGCGAAAAAGCAATTTCGCCGCAGAGATTAATTTGGGAAGTTTTATAGTTTCGGATGTGTGAGATGAACTAACATAAATAGGAGCGTAATGTTTCGAACATTACTATGTAAACCGAAGTCACATAAACCACACTTTTCAATGTTTTTTATGTATTTATTGTCAAGGAATAGCGTTCACCATTAAGGCTCTTTTCATGAAAAAACATCTCCACTCTGATAGCTTATATGAAAAGCTTTATAAACTAATTACGCTATACATTCAAAAAAGTTGAAAATGTTTCTTCAGAAGATGCTGCACTATACGCTTTTAGGAACAACAATCTTTACATATCTAATGCAACTTCCAGGTTTTTGTAACTTTAAAAATGCTGGGTAGTTGAAATGTTGTAAAACGCATAAATATATGTCATTCTACACTATGTACGAATGTCACAACTTTGAACATAGTGTAGAATGACATATAAAATTTTAGAAAACGCATTAAAAACAAAAAATTATTTAAAAGTTTGTATGAAATTTGCATTTTTAATAGCAACGCTTTTCAAAAAAGTTCGTTCATTAGCAAGAAAGAGAATAATCTAGCCGTTTCGTGTAAAATTCTTCGTTAGTGACGTAAGAGGAATTAAACAGCAAGCAATTCCCAATCGGTATCAATGGTAAGCAGAACCATGCAGTGAGGGGTGGAGATAATTGTCTTTCAAAATACAAATAAATCATACAGCAGCTCCAAAATAATGTCCAAAATCAACCGAATTGACACAGCATGCAGTGAGTTCTGTTATAAAACGATTCACTTTAATTGGAAATGGCCGTTTAGGGAAGTCTCCTGGTCGGAAACTAATGCTGGCTGATCCAGAAGTACGCCTATTTCGTCAACATATTCATAAAAATAGGCACTTGACATTCGCAGATCTTGTCCCATCGGAAAGACAAACTTTTGAAAAGACCATAACCTAAGAAACTCTTCGTTGAAATACACTATCTGGCCAAAAGTATCCGGACACCCAGAGGTATGGACTTGGAGCGTCCTGAGGCACATATTTAATATGATGGTGATCCCCCTTTTGCATCGATGACAGCCTGCACAACTCTGGGAAGACTTTGCACCAGTTTTTGACAGGTGACCGTAGGAATTGACTTCCAGGCGTCCATCACGGCTGAAGTGAGTGCTTGCAGTGAGGATGGTCGATTTGGCTGGCTACGTAATATGCCCTCTAATTTGTACCAGAGGTGTTCTGTGGGATTAAGATCGGGGATCTCAGAAATCCAGTCCAGTTTTTAAACGCTCATTTCGTCAAACCACGTCTGTGCAAGCCTCGATGTGTGAATGGAGCAGTTATCCTGCTGGAAGGGAAATGGGCCTTCCCCGTAATATTGCCACAGAGTTGGGAGTGCAGCATTGTCCAGAATGTCCTCCTACATCGCTGAGTTCATGTTTCCAACCACAGGAACTAACGGATCCAGGCTCAACCACAAGAAACGTCCACCACCATTATACCGCCACCACGAAACTTTACAGTCCGCACAATTCAGACACGCAAAAATCGTTCGCCGGGCATCCGCCAAACTCAGACGCGTCCCTCCGACAGCCAGACTGTGAAGCGAGATTCATCACTCCAAAAAACAGTTTTCCCCACGTCCACAGTCCAATGACGGTGATCTCTGCACCATTGCAATCGATGCTTCGCATTCTGTGGAGTGATGTTCGGCTTGTGAGCGGCTGCACGACCACGGAATCCCAAGTTGTTTAACTCTCGAAGAAAAGTCCTGCTGCTAACACGAGCATCTGGAGAACTTTGAAACTCCTGAGAAATTTCTACCAACGAGGACTTGCGATTGTTTTCCACTACCCTTTTCAGAGTTCTGCGGCTCCGTTCACTAAGTTTTTTCGCTCTACTACTCCGTTTTTCTGCAGTTTCACTGCCTCGACGTTTGCACTTCACAATTACATCACTCACTGGGTCACTCACATTTCATCACTCAGTGGATTTGGGCTTCTGTAGAATGACTGCAATCTCACGAACTGATTTCCCACAAAAGTGGCATCCCACTATACTGCCACGATCGAACTCACTAAGCTCCTTTGACTTACTCATTGCTTCACAAACGCATACATACAACCGGACAAACCACTACCAATACTTTTATAGCTTTCGATTACGCATCAAATTTGCGTCACTCGCCGAAACCACTTTTTTAGGGGGTGTCCGGATACTTTTGGCCAGATAGTGTATCAAAAGATGTGGATACACATTACACAAAGTGGGACGTAAAGCAATTCTCATTTCATCGAACGAACGTCGCCGAAGTTCGCGGTCTAAATCTAACCTTAGCTAAAATACAATTCAATAGAACAGCGGTTCTCAACCTTTTAACGTCGCCCCCTCCCAACAAAGGCAAACTTACGGTGGCGCCCCCCCCCTCATATTTTTCAGCATACAACCAGTTTTTAATCTTTAACAATGAACATTTAGTCGAATTTTCTACAAAATAATGTTATCAGTAAAGTTTGAATGAACATTTTAAGCGAAAATGGATATATTTTTGAGTAAAAATAAGATTAAATAAGATGATTTTTTTAAAAACATGCATCACTACTTGCTCTTTGGTTTTTCTCTTTGGTGGAATTATGTATATTTTTAAATAATAAAAGTAGCCTTTTAGGGACAAGCTGTATACGAAATTTCAAATTAGAGAAATGAAGTTTAAAAAAAAGTCTTTATCAAAAATTTACAAAAAAGAAATAAAAAATCTTGCACATGTGTTAGCGCAATATTCACTGAGTCGTAGAATTTTAAAACTTTGAATACTGATCTCCAATGACTAGGGGCAATCCTTAAATCTATTATTATTCATTATTATTAATAGTGCATTTCCTTTAATATTTATTCATTTCCATTAATATATGACGGAAATAATATATGTACGTCGTTCGTACGTTCCATTAATATATGTGCGTCGAATTGACTTTGTTGCATCATTTTTCTTTGAGCGAAGTATATGGTTGAATTCAAACAATTAAAGGAAATAGTGAATTAAATTATAGCATAAATATTTAATTAATGAATTTTTATTGAATTATTTTTGTTTTAAAAAGTTCATTTTTAATTTTTAATATCTCATTTAATTTTATATTAACAAATATTTTTTCTTGCTTTTGGTAAATGATTCTTCAAAAGTAGAACTTCATTTTACTAATTTGATTTTTTTGTGTACAGGGTTATCCTAAAAAGGTCCCCGATTTTTAAAGTATGCGGATCTTTAATAAACAGATCGCATAAAAAGAAATTGAGAGGTGTTAGGAATTTTCTTTTCTAATTGTAAGTATACTGCTAATGTAAAGAGTTTGAAAAAATTACCCTTCTGATCAAGCAAATTAAAACAACTTGTAGGAAGCAACTTTACAAATGATATTTTACTAATTCCTCTTAAGCACAGACATTGTTTATCAAATTGGACGAGGCGCCATGCATTTAGTGAAATTTTTCAAAATACTCAATGTAAACATTTTTTTTTAATGTTTCATAACTCACACAGGTTTGCAGTTCGTAGAAGTGCGTAGTACACTTTATGAAGGCATATTATAAATTTTTCAAGTCTGGAACAGGGTTTAAGATAGAAAAAAATCCTTTCTTAAAAAAAATCGAAAATGAAAGAAAAAAAAAAAAGAAAAAAAGCAGCTTTAGCAAAATGCTAAAAAGTCGATTTACATTTAAAGTTAATGATAAAAGTATTTTTTTAAGCAGTTAAAAAATTAATGAAAATAGACACCAAGAAGAAATATTAATATGAAAAAATTATTATTTTTTTTATTTTCAAAATTCTTATGTTTGGAATCCAGAGTTTATTTTAAACTGGCTCACACACACACATTTCTTAAACGCTTTGACATAATTTAACTTCTTTCTTTTCGGTTCTTCAGTTTTTTATGATAAGAAAATTGCTAACACGGCGAAAGTTGATTATATTTCGAATGCAATTTTAATGCGAATAAGCACTAAATCCTTTTCTAATTTTAGTGAAAGTGTCTTGTATTGTTTTCGAATTTCGCAACAAATTCGACCGTACCTACCCTGGTCTGACGTGGTCATTTTTAAAAGCTACTTAAAATTAGCATAATTTTGTTTTAAAAGAACATCCTTAGAACTAACTGTATGGGATTCTGGACTTTTCAGTATCAGTTACGGATCCAAGAAAGTTTCAAGAGAGGGGACGTAAATAAGACGAAGAATTGTATCAGAAATGCGTCATTCTTTTTTTCAACCTGTTCAGCTTTTAATATTGAACTCATATTTATCCTGCTCGATCTCATGATTTAAAGACGCAGCGGATACGCAACGGAGAAGAGAAGACTCCCCTTTTAATGTGCAAGGGCAACGCTTGGCTACAGCGGAGCTTTCAACGAACCATCGCGCCTTTTTAAATGATGAGAGAAAACAGGTTAAACATCTGTTCAATACTGGGTTTAAGTGAGCTTACACCCCCCTTTGGATCCGCCGATGTTCAGTGTACGACGACGAGGAGTGTGCGAGGAAGAAAAACCTGGTATTTAAGTTCTAACATTCAACTTATTAGAAATATCACTCTTTGGCATTCATTCCGATTTTGGAAGAGTAAAAAGCGCAAAAATCGGATTATTTCTCATTTTATGAAAAAAAAAAAACTTATTATTTGTTTTACGCAAAATTTCAGGACTTAAGACTTTTTAAATTGAGTTTAATAAGATAATATGCTAAAAAAAACGGGTTCTCGGTAGAGGTCTGAGCCTCCGTGCCACGCTGCCGCTCCCGGGCACTTGTAGTACGCCGTCGCCGTCGTATTCTACGTTGGCGCACAATCTGCGTTATAATTTTATAGAAAATTTTAATGTAAACTTTCAACAACAGGGATAGTTTTTCTTCCAGAATGAAAAGTAAAATTTAAATTGTTACAAAATTTGGTTAGAGAAATTAATAGTTTAATACTACAATGTAAATTTTAGCATGAATTAGTTATATAATATATTAGTAATCGCTTCACTAAATGATGCTTTCCACTTTATTTAAAACTAAGACTAGAACATTTCCTCACCTATATGTTGAAAATGACACTGTTCCTCTTCCTTATAGACCTTTGCCTTTTCAAGAGCTCATACATTTTGCTCAATACTGTGAAAGTAAAGGGTATTTTCATCCTGCAATCCTTTCCGGATGGCTGCCGAGTTTTGCGGAAGTTACTGCCGCTCGAAAAGTGCCGTTGAAGGACGGCGGATTTTCAACGCTGAGTCGAATTTAGATGAAAGGCTTTTAAATCACATGAGTGTCATGAAGACCGTTTAAAAGCATTGCCTACTACATTTTGTTGATACTCATCAGTAATTACAACATGAGAATTGAAAGATATTGAATAAAATTTAGCACTTGAAATAAAAATGTGCCCTTTGACAAATTACTGAAGGATTTAATTGAACTTTTATTTCATGGATGCAGCGGCTTAGCCAGAAATGTTTCATGGGGGGGGGGGGTAGGATAATTGCAACTCACATATATGTATACCTTTGTGTGATGAGGGAGTGAAGAAATTCATTTTGCATGGCAAAAAATTCCTCATGGGGGAGGGTTGTGATCCCCCCCCCTATCCCCCCCTTTGCTACGCCACTGCAAGGATGCAATAAGAAATAATAGAAAAGTGAGAAGAAAGATTTATACACAATCAGAAAATGGATAGCTAGACATAACTTAATAGTTTATGTGTGATGCACTTCAATGAAAGGATCGATGCATAGCCCAACATCGCAATCTCTACATTCATAATAGCTGTCTACATGTTTTCTTTCCTCTTCGGTTGTTTGAGAACAAACAACGCACCTCTGCATTTGTCTTATTTCCCAGTTTTGGAGTATAATTTTGGGAAATACCTACCAAAAATCAGAAGAAATTTGCTTTTGAAGGATTTTGTGCTCTGTGACTTTCAATGGATATCTAATCCGAGTTACAGGTATTTGTTTTCTTTAGAGTTTGGATGCTACCGTTTCATTGTAAGTAGGTTTAAAGTTTTCTTTTCTTTCGTCTTTATTTACTATTGATCTTACTCTATTTTTGTAATACATTAACTCATATCTTTCTAATACTTCTGATTCATACAGGTTACACCGTATGTTTTTTATCCAAACAATTTTTTTTTAATGTGCTTTTAATTTAGATTCTCTACGTTTACAATATCGCTGTTTAAAATATACTATTATAAGCTGTCGTATCTAATTAGTACATGTTAAAATGCTCAATGTTAATCAATTTACATAGTGTTTATTTTCTGTGTACATCTTAACATTCACCCAAGTTATGCATGCTTTACAAAATACAAGGGGTGATCAAATAAAAAGATACGAAACGACACGGTGGGTACAATTGTAGACTTTATTCAAAATATACACCATAGGCCTGAGCACAACGATCCCACTGATGAACAAGCCGCAGGATTCCTTGTTCCCAGATTTCCTGTGGCCGTGACGAGACCCAGTCCGTCACAGCGTCCTTGAGTACGTCGTCCGAGTTGAAGCGCTCCCCTTTCAGGTGTTTCTTCAGTGGACCAAACACATGGAAATCGCAGGACGACATGTCCGGACTGTAGGGCGGTGTGTCCAACGTCTCCCACTTGAACTTGGCCAGTTCCATGTGTGTGACTCTGGAGACGTGTGGACGCGCGTTATCATGGAGCAGAACCACACCCTGCGTGAGCTGCCCCGGTCTTTTGTTCTTTTTGAACCTGCGTATGCGTCGGAGTGTCTCGCAGTACACATCGGAGTTGATGGTTTGCAACGCGAACGACATCTTGTCTACCTCATCATTTGGACTCCGCTTTTGATAAGAGCCTCTGCTCTCTCCTGCGCATGCTCCGATCCCAGTCAGAGACTCCAATCCCATCCCGCGATGTCTCGGTGCGTTCTCCCAGGGCGGAATATGTAAATATTTACCTGTTACATTTTTACGTCGTTTCGTACCTTTTCATTTGATCACCCCTTGTATGCTACATGTATTAAAGGTTCTAAAATATTATAATTTACCTTGCTTATAATTAACACAGTACACAAAACCACCTGGGTGTTTATTTCTGTCTATATAGTAGTACTCAAATATTTTGATGATACCATAGAATTTCTTTTTAAAGGCATAGGTTAATTTATTATATATGAGTTTTCACTAGCTAAATGGCAGGCATGTGGAGCAGATATAAATGTAATTTTGCTTCACACTTGCTATGTTGCTGGAAATATAAGCTACCATTCTTTTTTTAAATAAAAAATGAATGATGGTGCTCTTGCTGTGAAATCACACAGAAAAGAAGACTGATTTATCCCAACCAGCTTATTCTAGGCACAGCATTTACCTCTTGGGAATATGGAATTTTTTTTCTAGATCTGCCACTGATCGTAAATTGTCTTATTCTCTGTGAATTGGTATTGGAATGAATTTTGTTGAAAATGGAAAATTTTTCATATTTTGTAAATGGAATAACCTGTAAGTGATACACCTCTGAAAGTCGAGGTAAGTGTTTTTGTTTAGTTAAAATGGGTTTATTTTGTGTATAGACTGGCTGAAGATTTTTGAGTACCTATGCTGCAAATTGTTTAATCCATTGTAGTTATTTTAGGTTAAAAATGGACCACCGATTGTCAGTCTTTTTAATTGCTGTACAGTAAATTGTGGAATTTACAAAAATCTTTTTAGATTTACAATAAATTATTCGTTAAGGATTTTTTTTTCTTTTTTGAGTTGTTTTGTAGTAAGTTTAGTTAGTTTGTTTCAACTAGTAAATTAAGGGATGCAACATTCTGCATACTGTACTTGGATAATATGCTAGATATTACAAATATCGAGCAGTATATCTGTCCTAAAATTTTGTACTCCGAAATAACGTAGTATGCATAATAAATTCTAAAACTACAAATGTAATTTTTCTAATCAAAATATTTCACTTTTAACGATTTTTCAAATTACACTTTTATCACATGAAGAAAACCGGAAAAAAAATTAAGCATTTTTAGCTTTTTTCAAAATAGTTAGTTCTGATGCAGTGGAGAATTTTTGCAACTGAAGAAGGGTGACTCTTTTGTACCACCTGAAACAATCATCTTGATATATAGCCATTTTTATGTGTGCTATTTTACAATGCTTTTAATTATTTTAAATTTTAACATTAATTCAGATGAGTGTTCTTGTTAAAAATAATAGTTGTTCTTCATTCTTTGGTAAATTTTTCTTCCCTTTTATTTCAAAAATTAACCATGTTTCTGAGAATTCCATGTTTCTAGCATCTTGTTGTCTGCAGTGGCGTAGCCTGAGGGGGCTGCAGCTCTCCCCGAAATGGGACCTTTTACTTAGCTTGCAGTTTGATACTTAGTTTACAATTCAACTTTAGCTTACAATTTGATGCCCAATCCCCCCCCCCCTCTCCGAAATAAAATCCTGGCTACGTTACTGACGGCTTGTGGGTTAGTTAAATGGAGGTTCACAAAATAAATTTCGCAAATTAAATATGCAGATACGACGCACCTTACAAATTAAAATATATTTGCATTTCCAGCAGTTAAAGGAAAACAATGCACGCAACTGAAAGAAAACACGTAATCTTTGGTCTTACATTTCGTCACCAAGATAAGTTTTAGCAAAAGTGTTGTCTTGATTTTTTATTTCATTTTTTTTCAAAGGATAATGTAGAAAAATTCAATCGCTTTAACTCCGAAACACTTATTTTACTCCCACCTTAATTATTTACACTAGTTCGTACAAAATACTGTGGTGAAAAATCATAAAAATAAAGAAAATAATAAGAAAATGAAAAAAAAAGGAATTAACTAACCGAACATAACAAATAAGGGGAGAATCCGGAAGAGATAATGGCAGAAAAATAGTCCATGAACAGACTCAAAATGTGCGAATGGAGTGACAACAGCAGCACCTTACTTCTCCTGCAACTCTCTCCACGTCTTTTTACAGAGAGCGGTTCAGAAGGCCATTCAGCCGATCGCACGTGCGCGTGACAAAATATTATGCTGTAATAACTTACGATACAGTGCGTTAGCTATAATAAGAGTAATGGGTGTTGTGAGAGAGTAAAACTCACGTTTTAAATTCACGAAAATCTAGAAGTTTACTTAAATGTACATTTTTTACATTTAATTTGTTAATGTGTTTATTATTTTTTTTTTTTTAGTTTTTCTTCTGGGGGTTCACATACTCAAATGTGCTCAAATAGAGGAGCCGCCACTGGTTGTATGTACTGTTGCCTGGTGTGAAAAGGCTTTTTTTTTATGATTTTGAAACTAAGGAAATTTATCAATATATAATAAATATGAAAGTCGCGTTGATTTTCCACGTTATCAAGCAGTGTTGTAACTTTAATTTTAGTGAAACAGACGTTAATTTCATAGAAACAATCCCAGAAAGATTTTTTATTTTTAAATTAGATGATCTGAAACTGATGAGACAAATTTAAATAATGATGAATATTTTAAGAACATTTGTAACAATACAACTGAAAAAGAAAACATACTGCTGCCAGATATCCGGTTGAAAATTTTCTGGATATTTAATATCCGGCCAAACTGACATCCATTTTGTCACTAGTAACCTTTATGAGCATTTTTAATTTATTGAAATTTCGTGAGTCTCATTAGTGAAATACTTGTCATATAGTCAATATTGAGGCAGGTTGCATTGCAGTTAACCACCTTCGGCAAGCAAACAAAAATAGCCAAACAGGGTTACCCCACCTTATTAGGTATTTCTCCTGTTCAGAGGCATTTCGTAACTTGAATCACTATTGGTGCTGCTTAAAAAAATATTGTTTATATTCATTTTATTTCACCTATACCGTTTTAATGTTGTAAAAAACACAATTATAATGCTGAAAAAACACAACAGATATGAAAAGAAATTTATATTATAAACGTTTAATAAAATTACTTAATGTGTTAATTTAAAGGTTTTCGCCTTTTGAAATTATTCTGTAGATTTTATCAAGATGTTATGAGACACAGGAAAAGTGATTTTTATTTACAGGGCTATTACTATTGTTGAAAAAAACCTAAAAAAGTTTTTAAAAATCCGAAAATTTTAGTCTTATTAAATATAAAGTTGCCATAGTTATTCATCGAAACTTTTAAAAATCAAAATTTACAATTGGTTCAATTCTTCATCATCGTCGTCATCTACCTCATTATCATCACTGTCATCATCGTCATCATAGCCATCGAGATCATGATCGTCATCATCATCATTCCAATGATTAGATTCGTTTGGGGTTGATAGTTTTATTAAATCGAGTGCTTCTTTTGCAAGATGTTAGAACGTTTTCTTTGGTAATTTTCGTTTAGCTGTGATTATGGTATCTGAGCTCAACAAAAAGAAATAAAAAATATCTCTATTTGTATTTTCTCAACTGCATTTTCTAGCGTAATGGCTCTCTGTAGTTTTTGAAGTCTTTGTTGCGAGCTTCCTGCGCCTCCTCTGTTAACTGACCTATTGGCGGAAGTGCCGATGATATGATTTCCGTGTATAAAATATTTATGTAAGTGGGTGGCATTGTACACCCTCCAAAAAAAGTATTCGAGCAAGAGACTTATTTCCTACGTTGATTTCGTATATTAAATTTTTTTTATCATAGATTATGAATTAGGCTATGCATAAATTTGACTTTCAATGTTTCTATCAAGTTCTGCGTTTTTCAAAAACTCAATTATTATTCGCAATTCTAAAATAGGAAATTTATCTATTGCTCGAATACTTTTTTTGGAGGGTGTACCAAGGGTACTTCTCTAAAAAATATCTGGCCATGTTATAGGCATGTATCCTGAATTTTTCAACATCAATGTCATATCCGCTAGACACCAAACACCACTATCATAATTATATGAATTTTTTTATTAATATGATGTCTATGTTTGTAATTTCGGCAGAAAGTTCAGCATTCTTGAAAAACATCTTGCTGTGTTGCCATCGTTTGAGCTACCGAATCCTGTTTTTGGTTTGTCAAAAATCAAACCACATTTTCCATTCTTTCTGAATACAAGTTTCATAGCGCGACACTATTTCCCTGTCTTTTCTGCTAGCTGGCCATTTCTTTCATGGTAATTTATAGGCCAAGTGTAGAAGACATTGAAGCATGCGAATCCACCCATGTAAGATAGATAATCCAAACCCTAAGTTTTCAGAATATATACTTCTAGATATCATTTCATCAATATTATTAAATTGCTTGGATGTTGTCTTCTTACATTTTTTAAATTTTTCTTCTATACTGCATGCTTTAATTCAACGAGATATACATTGAGATTTAAAACTTGACAGTGTTCGCTTTGATCGTTATTTTTTTTTTTTCATCTCACTTTGCTCGTTTCTTGATGTCTTCTTTCAAGAAATTGAATCGTTCTTGAGTTATTCCGCATACTGAACTTTTCATAATGTCAAGAAGCTCTCTTCTTTTTATAAACAAAGTATTAAAACTCGTTCCTGAAATATTAAACTGTGAACATTCAATGAGAATTCTTCTTATTTAGGTACTACTCGAGTTTAAAACATAGCCTGTAATTAAGAAAGTAGCAAAAAGTAGCAAAAAATTAAACGGTTATATAATGTTCTCATAAATACTTATTCGACAAAACAAGAACGGATGCTGGGACTCCTTTGGACTCCTCAATATTTTGAAATATTATTTTAATTTGTAAAATTGCACTGATAATTCTTTCTCGACCTATTTCTATTAATTAAATACACTTAAATACAAAATTATTAGTACTAGACTATACCTACATACCCGAACTTGAACCTTCCATAGCATATTATTTTAATTATACGACATTTAAGGCTAAAACACTCCACAAAAATCACTTTGAAAAACACTGAAACAACGCTCATGTGTTCTCAACAAATAATTCGCTTAAACTGAGCCTGTGTACGGGTCAGATGATGAGTTTATTGACATAAGAACACCGTTTTATTATTCTTGGGTTAGTGGTCTGTTGAAGGGTTAGACAGAAAAAAATTTATATAACGTTTAGTTTTTTCATTTTTTGCCAGGTTTTGAGCGCTCCTGCCCCACTGTGCGGCGGCGTAACGACCTCAGAAACCCGGCGGCGGTAGCGCGCCGCGGCGTGGAAAATTTTTTGAAAAAGAGCATAATGAAAATGGGCGTATGCGTACAAACACACACACACACACACACACACACATATGTATAAATTGACGTTACAATTTTTTTAAGACTATGAAAACTAGTCTTCGGTATGATTTTCTGTTCTTGTGGGATTACGACCAATTAGCTACATGTGAACTCTCGGCCGAGGTGTGGAGTGCTCTCCGTAGGGGGGGGGGGTCTTTCTAAGGGGTCCTAGCTAGCATTTCGTAGGAAACGACAGAAAATTCTGAACGGTTAGGTCGACGGACGCGACCTGGGATTGAACCAGGCACCTTACGTCTCTCAGTTCAGAGCACTATGCGCACGGCCAGTGCTGGGCTTCCAGATTATGAGCTTGTCGTTTCGGTGCACTTTTGAAACACTTCTACCGTAAAACTGAAACAAGAGATTTTATCAAAATCGGATAGATTTAAATTGCTCTTATAGCACATTCACGATACATTTATCTGTCAGTGTACAATTGATACATTTGCTTTTAAGCGGTTTTTTTTCTCCACAACCTTCTCGTGAACCATTCCAAACCTATAATGTTCTTTTGAGGTATAAAGCAATGTTTAAGCAGTTTTTAAAGCAATCAAATTACGCCATTGACTCAAAAAATATAAATGGTATCTTTACAAGTTACTGGCGTTAAACTTTTACAGACCGAATTCTGATCCAGCAACATTTTGAATTACTTTGCTGCATATTTTGCCTTCTAATGCGTTAATTAAAGGATATTAGTCATTTAAAGGGGGGGAAATTGTATACAATTTTCCCTGTGTTCTCAATCGTGAGCATTGGTCATTTCTGACTAACGACTTCTGACCAACTTTTACATTGGTTTCAAAAATGGAATATCGTATAGCTGCCAACCGTTCCGTTTTTATCGGAACATTTCCCACCACCAGGGACAGGCTCTGATTTTTTTCGGTTGCCCATTGGGCAATCATTGAAATTATTTTGGTTGCCCGCACATGAAAATTCTTGCCCATAAAATTTTCGCCACATGAATGTTTTTAAGAACATGCGGCCGTTACAATGAAAATAAGTTGACAAACGTTTATTCATAAAATTGCCATTACTATTCGGAAACGAAAATAGAAATAGAAAGAAGTTCAGAATTAAAATATAAATAGGAAACTGTATTTTCAAGCTAAGAATAGAAATGGGAATAGTTGTTTTTCTTGGTTGCCCAAAGGGCCACTGAATGTTTTGTTTTACCACCGCCTCCTACCCAGACAGCACATAAACTTAAATCAAGCTTCACATTTCCTTGAATTTGACGTATTAATACAAGCTTGACTTTAGCTTGATTTTAGCTTGCAGTGTGCAGTGATGGCGCCATCTGTGAAAGAGAATGGACATTAATATTCTAGCGTTTCCCAAATTTGCTGTAAGTTCGTAAAAGATGTGTTTTATTTTATTACCAGTGCCATATTACCGGCATGGCAAACGGGGCAACTGCCCAGGGGCTACAGATTTTAGGGCCCAAAAATCTTACATCTTACACTTTAAGTTTTAAAATAAAATTACAAAGGATTAAAAAAAAATTCAGAAGTTAAATAATTTTTTTAATTATAAAGTATGAACAATGAAATTAATTCAAATTTACATTTGTATAAATTCATTTAAACTTATTTTTAATTCTTCGAAATGCTCTATATCGATCGATATAGCATACCAATATGTAGGAAAATAATTAACCACATTTGTAAAGAGAATTTTTAGCGTTAAAAAATACCAAAATTTCTCAATTATTTGTTATTTTAAGAAATATTTACAAAAATGACTAAAGTTTTTGTATTCCATACATGTTAGCAACTCTGGTATAGCATTTCGAAGTAACCTTTAACTATCTGTTTCTTTGGTTTCAGATTATTTAACACAAAATTTGTGTTAAGTAAGTAAACCGTTTTTTAACACAAAATTTATGTTAAGAATGGGTAAGATATTTAAAAAGCTTTCAGTATGAACCGATCATAATCTTTTTTTTTTGAGGAGGGGGGGTTATTGCAAGGGGCCCAATTTTTTTCTTCTGCCCAGGACCCACAGTTGTCTCGATCAGGCTCTGTTTATTACGCACAAAACCTGGACATTAGAACACGCAAGGGGAAGAAGTGAATGGGATAAGTCCCAGTGAAGTGTAACACGAGGGGATTTTTAGTTTTATATACATCTAATTAACATTAGTAATTCCATTAACTAATTAATTAGCCCTAAAAATAAATTTTAATATAATTAACACAATTTAGTTAGTTAATATACTTCACTTTATGGGTGGGTTCACCATAGAATTAAAAAAAAAAAGATTCTATATTTCCAAATATGGAAATTCTTCAAAATAAAATACAATTATACTACGAAATTCATTTCAAAATCAGTCGTTTGTCTCGATTTTGGCCAGCAGTATTGCTCATGAGTGTTTCGAAAGTTTTAAAACGTGTGCTGCTCTTAAACTTATATTATGTTTATTTCCTTATTAGTAGAGTCTCTAAATCACACATAACATTATTTTAATTTTGATGCATCCCATGGAAAAAAAACAAAAACAAATAACGTATTGCCCACTTATCAATTTGGCCAGAAAACGGCTTGATAATTCACTTCAAACTTTAGTCATAACTGCCCGAAGCTTAGTAGCTGAATGGATAGCGCGCTCGCCTACCAACCAAAAGGTCCCGGGTTCTATTCTAGCCACGGACACTCGATGGAAACAGATTAAATTAAATTGAAATTTCAGCGTAGAGGGGAAAATGCGTGGCAAAGTAAAATATGTGGGGCGAGTTCGCCGACCGGCGCCCCGTGTATTTAGGAAATTTTTGTAAGCTTGAAATTAAGCTTGCTATGTCAAGCTTGATTCAAGCTTGAAATGTCAAGCTTACTGCAAGCTAGGCAAGTGTAAACTAGAACACTTGATTCAAGCTTGCATTAAGCTTACACGCTTGAAATTTTCAAGCTTATTGACTTGATAAATCAAGCTTGCTGCAAGTTTGCTGTTTTGTCTAGGTAGAAACACTGCCTAACGTCTTACGAATTGTGCAATGAGAGAGGCGAAGCGATAGGTGGTGCCACTTACGCCCAGTGATGTGGGTAGGTAAATTTTTTTTGGGTATTTACCCAAGACCTGGGTATTTTCAACTTAGAATGGAATAACTGTTCTTAACAACATTGATGTAATATAGATCGTAGCAGTGAAGCTTCCCATTCTATTTTCATATTACTAAATAGTTTTGGCTTGCTAAAATAGTTGCGGTTGTTTTGTTGGTATGTAGTCTCTTGCATTTGTTTATTACTGATTAAATGAAATAAAAATTTTATCATTATTATATAATATACTAAATATTATAATACTTAGCATAATATTATCATATCTATTAATATTCTAAATAGATACTGATAAAATTATGTCCCAACAGGACTTTTAAGCCTCAATTTCAAATTGAAAAAAAAAGAAAAACGAATTTTATAAATTTAAAGACGTGTTTCTAATACATAAAACATACAATAAAAAAAGTTTCAAACTTTTTTATATAAAATAAAATAATTTGAGATTTGAAGGGTTAATTTAGGAATTTTTACAGGTATGAATTAATGAATTATGTTTAAGAGCTATTGGGCCTTGCAATTTTAATCCCTTTTTTTAAGTTATAAGAATTATTAATAATATATATTCACTTATTATATTATAGGAAATGCTAAACCAACATCTGGGCAAAGCTATTTTTATCAGTGGAAGTCCATTTTCATTGGTAGAGCATCCTGTATGGATTGACTTTTTAAAGAAAATTAGACCTTTGTATTCTTTACCTTCACGTTTTCTTCTTGCATCAACATATTTAGATGCTGAATACTCAGAAATCCAGTGTGAGGTTAAGACAGCTGCAGGAATCAAAGCACCTTCATTTGCAATATGATGGTTGAAGCAATATAAGAAATGAGTAAATCATAAATTTCGTGATTTTGAAACCACAACCTCTATTTGTTGACTTTCTCATGTCAAAAGAAAACAGGCATGAAGCATCATATTTGGCTGAGCAAATCGAAAAGGTTATGAAAGACCATGGTCTTGAAAAGTTCTTTGTCATTATAGGTGATAATGCTGCAAATATGAGAGCAGCTTTTGGAATAATTAATGAAAAATATCGAAATATTGTTCGGAGAGGCTGCCTGGTCCATCTTTTCCATTTGTTATGTTCGGATATTTTACTATGCAAATCAATTCAAACTTGTGTCTTACATGCAATATTAATAGTGAAAACTATTAAACGAAGTAACGTATTGCATGTCATGTTTGTAAAAATACAAAATCAAGATAATGAGAAATCTGCAATTTTGTTGAAACCCCCTGTTAAAACTAGATGCGAAAGTTATTTACACTGTTTCGAGAGCTTAAATGTAAATAAGTTTGTTCGGCAGACTATGGCAATTAGTGAAGCTCAAATACCCTCTGAATTGAAAAAATGGCTTCTAGATGAAGATTTTAGGGATCGTGTTGAGAAAGTGGCTTGTATTTTGGAACCAATAGTAAAATTAATCATTTGCTTTCAGTGAAATGAACCACAAATCCATCTAGTAAACAGTAAGTTTAACAACGTAGAGAATATCTTATTAGAAGAGCTTCCAAAGTCTCTTCAAAAATCTGAAGAAAAGCTAATCCTTGATAAATTTAAGAAAAGAAAGGCATTTTGTCTTGGAATAATTCATCTTGCAGCAGATATTTTGAATCCCATGACACAAGGAGGCAATTTGAAATCATGTGATCTACTTGATGATTTAACTTTCATTTATGGAGTTTGGCAGCAAATGAAGTTAGAAAATATTCAATTAAAAACAGATCTTGTTCATTACAGGGAAAATTATGGACTTTGGGAAAGAAAAATATTGTGAGAAGGTTTAGAGAGCCCTCTGCTTTGATGGAGAAGTTTGCGTGGCACTAGTATCCTAGTTGAATTAGCTTTACGCATTTTAAGTGCTCCTGTTACATCTGCTGCAACTGAAAGAACTTTCAGCACTTTCGGTTCGATTCATAGTAAGAAAAGGAACCGCTTGACATCAGAAAGAGCAGTTAAGCTCACATATCCATAGGTGTAGAGTTATATGGGCCCGTGGGGCTCGAGCCCCCTCAATAAATTGTGAATAGGGGCTGAGCCCACCCAATAATTTACGACTAAATACAGAAAACTAATTTATACTAACATAAAAAAGTATTTCACGCTATTTACAAACGTTTATAAAAAAACCTTTACTTGTACTTTTGAAAAATTTCTTCTTTTGATTTCAATCATGATTTAGTATTCATTGTGACGCCACGTAACACACAATGTTACCATAAGCTGCCCTCGCCAGACTCTGGTTAATTAAAATCAGATTATGCAATGTAAAGTATGAAATGAAGAAAAGTTCAGATGTGTCTAAAATGCACTATCTCATCGAAAATGTTTTTTTTTCTCCTCCTTTGGATTTTTTACTTTGCTTCTTTTTTTTTAACTTATAACATGGTAGGAAGGTACAAACATGGATACTTACCTTACAGAGGTGTAGAATTCTATGGACCATAGAGCTCGAGCGCCTCCAATAATTTACACTTAAGTCATAGCTGCCAACTACTACGGAATATAACTAACCACTTTTGTAAACAGTATGTTTTTTAATTTTTTTTTTTTTTTTTCAAAATAGTAACCAGCTCACGCGCGCAGCACAAAACTTTTGCTGTATTTTAAGCCGAAAAATATTGTAGAAAATGTGGTTAATTATTTTCCGGAGTAGTTGGCAGCTATGAGTACGTTATATGTACGTGAATCCGTGGCGTAGCCAGAAATTTTTCATGGGGGTGGGGGGAGTTACGACTTCTGCAACTCACATATATGTATACGGATGTATGATAAGGGAGTGAAGAATACACATTTTGTATCACAAAAAATTCCTCATGGTGGGTTATGACCCCGCTAACACCCCCCCCCCCACCCTCGGCTACGCCACTGACGTGAATATATGTGGTTGTGCCCCCCCCAATAATTTTGAAAACTTTAAGCTTATGCACATATCTGTCGTATAATTGGAAACTTTTACAGTGTAATGAGGACACTAAACAGAAACAATACTGAATGAACAAAGAACAACAAAATGCACAATACTTGGTAACTGAAGAAGGTAGCATGGACACAGATAATCTGAGTGATTCATCTGAGAATTCAAATGCTGAGATATCTGAATCTGATTTAGACTAATTCTTGAGTTTCAACAATTTTCATCAAAATTATGAAAGATAGCATCTTTTAAATAAAAAAATTAAAAAAGCTATGTACACAGAAAAAGTGACAAGAAAATTTAGATTTCTATTATTTTCCCTTTTTTTAATACAAAGTTTTTAATTTTAATTTGACTACATTATGAGTATTTTTTATTATTCAGCGTTTGATTATTTGGCATAAAGTACTTTATCGGTCATACCGCATTTTTTTCACTAACTTTAATAATGAAGGATGTTTTATGGTAGTCCTAAAATTGTTTTGTGCAAGTGACAGCTTTGGCAATATTTTATATATGTTACATTAATTAATATACCTCATAGCTTATTTTAAGTTTACAATTATATCCCAAAGCTTATTTTATGTTTATTATTTTTTAATCTGTGATAGTTTATTATGGTTTGTTATTGAAGGGGAGAGGGGATTATATGCATCTTATGGTTGATTTAATGATTACTAAATAAAAATTACATGCAAATAGTTACAAAAGTAGTAGTTATAGGTTTAGAAACATATTTTTTTCAGTAAATTTAAACTTTAAAATTTATCTATTTACGTAAAATAAACTTTATTATTCTTCCTATAAACAATAATTTCATGCTTTTTATTTATCGTCAAATTGTAATTTCCTGACTCTTTTGTGTTTATAATTTGCCAAGGTAGCACCTATACTGTACTACGGAATACTGTAAAAGTACTGTAAAATCTCGTTACAACGAACTTTTATGAATATTTCAGATTGATGAACAAAATATTTCTATTAAAAAATCATTAATGCCAATTTTTTTATAATAAAATTTCCCTTTAACGAATTTTTCAGAATTACAAATTTGATTTTCGGTCTCCAGAGATTCGTTGTAATTCAGATTTTTTGTCTGTATATATTTAGCATAGTTGAATTTCTCTCCTTTTTTTTCAAATTGTCAAATACACCTCTCCTTGTTATTATTCCTATTTACAATTTTATTCCAACAGTTATATTTATAGGCTATATTTAATCAAGTATTTTATTCAACATGTGTCATATAGCTTCTTTTCATAATGATACTTTTTGCAGTTTTATGAAATTAAAAAGTTGTAAAGGGTTTCTAATTTTTTCTTTTTTATAATTTTTTTTTTACTTAATATATATATGTGTGTGTGTGCATATCCTTACACACTAATACAAGCTTTTTTTAAACAATAGTGTTAATTCAAAAATAAATACCCAGGTAAATACCCATTTTGGGGATATACGCGGGTATTTACACTTGAAAATATATACCCGGGTATTTTACATCACTGATCCTGTTATTTGTCATAAAAAATGGATCAAAAGTTTTCAAGAAATGTATATAATTATATAATTTTGTTGTTTTGTTGTGTAAATTGTTTTAAAGTAAAATAAAGAGCTACCAATGGTTGATTGAATAAGACACTGGACACTGGTAGATGGTTTAACTGGAAAAGTTCAGGAGCTCTACCACGATATTATCGGAAAGCTTTCCGTACCGGCTAAATTAAGCCTTCCGGACTCATGACGTCACAATTTGAGAAATATCCGATGTGTCTTATTCCGAAGGTGTCCGAAACGTTCCGATGTCGTATTCACTATCGGAAATAACGCTGCTTTTTTTCTCACGTCAAATGAAGGCGAAAAATTGCATTCCGATAACGAAGAGTAGATGGATGGGTCTTTTATTGTGCGTATCATGGAGTGTTAAGCACTCCCACATAAGAAACCCTTTTCCTGGCAAGGCTGACTCACCCTCCCTGTTAAAAAACACACTCCTTCTTTGATCGATTTCTCCCTATCCCTCGGAAATTCTGAAGACAATGCATTTGTTTAAGAAAAATGAAATAAATCCGTGCGTTTTGATTAGCTGATCGGTCCCAGTGTCGAGATTGACCTAGCAGGTACAAAAATACTCCCTTCTTTTATTCGACAGTCATCGTGCTAGCGCCAAATGGAGAGTCGCGGCTATTTATCCAAAGAATTGTACTACCCGGAAGAGATAACCATCCGTCACTGTTATTCTCCGATAACATCGTGGTAGAGCAGGGTACAGGGTACAGGGTTCTGGCAGTACAGGGTTCTGGCCTACCGCGAGGCTGTCGATCTAACGGTGAGGAGGAGTTATGAGCGGTTTTCTCCACGTGAATACACATTAGAACCGATTAGTATGTCCTCTGCTCAAGGCATTCCTACCTGTGCAGAGAGTCCTAATGCGTTTTGCCTAAAAAAACAGAAAAAGCGGTATATTATATATTTCAATGAATTTAATTGACAATAGCCACCAAATCTTAAGTCAGGACTTCATCTGCGTAATCAGCATAGCTTATTACTTGTAAGTTAATATACAGTTTACAGTTGTTGTTGTTACTAATGCCCCCTGGCAACGGCAGAAAGGAGCCAGATCCTTCATATAGAACGGCGATGACCGAAAGAGAGTGGCTTCCAATTTAATGAGCCCCAGTAGGTGGAAGACCAATTTAGCTCGGGGTCTCCAATCGATTTAGGTGTTATTTCGCCGCGTAAATTGGGGGAAAGCAGTGACACCTTGCTGGTTAGCTATTTCCTGCCTTCCAAATAAACCAGGCGAAAAGGGAGACCGCCATTTTCACCCACACACGAAACAGACTTAGGGAAAATATTCTTCCTATCTTGCTGCTGTGCTTTCAAGTGAAATAAAAAATTTGTCATGCAGGGGCTTTCATAAGCTATTTATTTATTTTATTATTAAATAGGCCACTTTTCAGTATTTTGTAACTTCAATTTTTGAAACTTAAGAAAAATTTATTTGGCGTGAACCATAATTAATATGCACAGTATGTATCGAAACATAATTTGTGTTTCAGAGCCGTACACCGGACATGGACGGGAGAGCTGTACGTGTTTTTAAAGTGTCAAATTCCATGTAGAATTTTTCATTTACGAAAGAGCTGCCTTTATTTTCTTCGTCTATAAGTAAAATAATTTAGGAATTAATTTACATTAGGTATAGTTTTATATATATATATATATATATATATATATATATATATATATATATTTATATATATACAATAAAAAAAGGAATAAAAATGGAAACAGTAGGAGACACACACGCGCACGCACACATATATACAGTCGACTCTCAATATCTCGAAGTCGGCTGGACCGGCAAAGAATATTCGATATAACAGAAATTCGAGATATCGGAAATCGCACATATCTTATTCAGGGGCATGTTCTTACCGTGTTTAACACACGGTAAAAATATACCCCTGAATGAGGGGCGTAGCCAGAAATTTTTCATGGGGGGGGTTTACGACTACTACAACTCATATATATGTATACGTGTGTGATAATGTTGTGAAGAATATACATTTTGTATGTCAAAAATTTCTCATGGGGGCATTATGACCCCCCTAACCCCCCCCCCTTGGCTGCGCCCCTGCCCCATTAAATCAATATGAATCAAAATGTTTCTACTTTTCTGATGATAAGTGGGTAATTTGATTGTTAGTAATAATGTTCGAAGAATCAAAACGGTACCAAGGTGGACCAGGGGGGTCCGCCCCCCCTCGTCCGAAATTTAAAATTTTGTTAACAAAATGATAATGTGAAGTCTTTTTGGGAACAATTCGGCCTTTTTCACCGTTCGGTACCCCTCCAAAATGTATTGCTGTGTTCGGCCCCAGAAGAATTTATAGATAATACACAGAATCAAAGCATTAATTGACCAGTTTTATTTAGGATTGGGGTACTAGATAATTTTTCACAATTACATTTTTTAGTTTCGATTTCATGTTATACTTATCATTATTTTTATACAAAGCATTAAAGACATCTTCCGGCAAGTTAACAGGACTTGCAAATTTCTAACTAACTGTAAATATCGAGATAAGCGGAATCATAGATTAGTATCTTCGAGATAGTGAGAAAAAAATTCTCTTAAATTATACATTATGTCAATATGGGGCTGTAAAAAAACTTGGAGATTATCGAAAATCGAGATAAACGATAAAGTCGAGATATCGAGATTCAATTGTATGTATGAAGTTCACACCCCAAAACACGAATTTAAACGTATATTTTATGTATAAGTTTCCTCAACCATTATTTAGTTTAAAACATTTTTGCTAAAATTTAACGATTAAAAAAAAATTCACCTAACCTATAAGACAAAGCTTATCCCTTGAAAGAAATAGATATTTCCTATATGAGCTATGATATCTGAATGACATAATTATGAGAAATTTCGCTAAACAATTATTTAGTGACGTTTACCTTCTCTAAAGCGATATATAAAGAAATTCTTTTTTGGGAACGCGTAAAGTAGACACCAACAAACTAGAGGTCTTAGCCGCCACCGAGGTCTAGGCCGGCGCGCCGGCAGGGGCGTAGCCAGGGGGGAGTTAGGGGGGTCATAACGCCCACATGAGACATTTTTGACATACAAAATGTGTATTCTTCACAACATTATCACACACGTATACATATATATGAGTTGTAGTAGTCGTAAACCCCCCCCATGAAAAATTTCTGGCTACGCCCCTCATTCAGGGGTATATTTTTACCGTGTGTTAAACACGGTAAGAACATGCCCCTGAATAAGATATGTGCGATTTCCGATATCTCGAATTTCTGTTATATCGAATATTCTTTGCCGGTCCAGCCGACTTCGAGATATTGAGAGTCGACTGTATATATGTGTGCGTGCGCGTGTGTGTCTCCTACTGTTTCCATTTTTATTCCTTTTTTTTATTGTATATATATAAATATATTAAGCATACACAGTTACCATGATGATTTTTTGTATTTATGTGCCAACCATAATTTAGAATTTAAAAAAATGTTTTGGAACAGCATGTAAGTACAACAATTATTTGGGATTGCCAATTAATGCAGGTTTAATAATTAAGTGTCATCAAATTCCTTCACGGGTGTTTTTATCGCTAATTTGTTCACTTAAGTTTTCATCTTGTTCTACTGGGGATCTTGAAACTTCTAGAGACCCAAGACTGCAAACCTCGCTAGTGTGGCGATTTTTCAGATTAGTGAGAGTGGGAGTGTTGGAGTAGGAATCAACCCTTTCTTGTTCCATAAAACACATCCTTGTAATCGAAATCTATCTTAAAATCCCCTACTGAAACTGTTTTACAATGTTTGACAAGCATAATCCAACTATACTTCAACATTTTAAATACTGTTTGAAATAGACATCATAATCTATGAGTGTAGCGTATTTGTCTTCCCTGTTCCATAAAACACGTGCATTGAATATAATATGAGGTGTTTAGTATTAAAACCAGCTTAATCCATTTTGATAAACTTTGCAGGACAGACAAAAAACAATTCATGCCCTGCCCATTTAATTTTTCTAAAAGAATTTTATTTTTATTGGGATACATTTGGCGCACGATTTCACATTATTTTTCTCTTTTATCTCTCTCTCATTATTTTTCTCTTAAAATTAGCAGCACTGTCCGATTACTTATAAATAAAAATTATTTGGATTCAGTTGGTTTTAAAAAGTATTGGTTACTTTTTTCATCCTTCCTTTCAATTTCAATTAAATTCACATGGTACTTTTTTTTGGGAGGGGGGGGGGTCATGCTGTGTAATATCAAAAGTGTAAGTTGACTAATAAATTAATCTCAATAATGCTAAAAATTTATTGTTATTCTGATTATTCAGGTGTAGTAAAGAAAATACTAAAAATTTTACAAAATTATTAGGAAATTCTCTAAAAAAATTACAAGTTCATCAAAGTAATTTACATGTTCATCAACGTGGGCATTTTCCTTTTGGGATTACCTCTGGCCTGTTTATCATTTATAACTTTGGTATAATTGTTCAGGAAGATGTTAGCAAGGCCTGATAAGAATTTAAGTATAATACCCAAGGATTCGGCCCCACAGCCACATTTTTCATGAAGCGGAACTTCCAGGAGTTCCAACTTTTCAATCGCAAGATGTATTAGAAGGGCTTTTTGATTCACATACCTAATGAATTCCTTTTCAAATGACTTGGTGATCAACTTTTGAAAAATCTGAAATGTGCTAACAGTAATAAAAACCAATAATTTTTGTGGCCACTTAAGGTTTCCACGGTCTGTTAGTTCCAGATAGTCATAAATTTCCTCAGAACATTCAAACTGTAAAGTTTTATCTAAAACTAAGAATGAGATACATGCTAGGCATGTTAAAATACTGGAAACTTTCTTGCCAGCATATCCAGCAATGTATATCAGAACTGATAAAGTTTTTTCGTCCAAATCATCCTCCTCAGAACTGTTGAACACATCATACAGTCGTTCAGGAATTTCACAATTGTGCTGCAAATCGTGACAGTCAAAGTGTAAATCTTTTAACTGAAACTTTCCTCGACTCTCTGAACACAAGCTTATCAGGCTGAGAATTTTTAGTTTTTTTTCTGATTCATATATCTGTTGGCAGGATATATGGTAGTTGCCACCACTCATCTGGCGATATTGTCCGAATCGAGCCTCCAAGTTATTTGTCTGGAGCTTTCCCAACAATACATATGACAGACCAACAGATTGTAACAAATATTGAACAACTTCGAGCACTTATTGTGTTGTCAGTTGCAATGCATAGAAAGTTTCATTCGATAACATGCCCCCCTTGCTAGGAATGCCAAGCACTGTTTTTTCATCTGGTTTTATACGCCTCATTTCAATCCACTTTTTTACCCAACAAGAAAACTCTTGTAGAAATACAAAATTTTTATCCTCCAAACTCTTGATAGGGACACTCATTTCATCCAACATGCGTTGTCCTATGAAAGGATGTTTGACATTCATGGTTCTCCACCACTTAGAAATATAACAGATGAAGATATGTGTATCCAAGGCATCTTTGCTCAGATAATTTGAATACAGATTAGATTGCAAAGCTACACTATTACTTTCATCAAATAAGTGTAAGGCATTACTGACATTTTGTTTTTCGACACTGCTTGGGTACAGTACCTTTTGACACAATTTTTGAGCTAATTTTGTAGTGCAGTTCCTTTCCTTATCATATATTACATTCATATCTGACAAATTTGCACGACACATACTGTAGTTCTCAGGGTTTGGGGAAAAAAATCTGATTGGTGGAAGTGTGGTAAAGCCAATTATTTCTGATAGCTTTTATTAAATGTACACTGTCAAACATGAAAAACAGTTTTTTTTTCAGAGCACATTGGGTGAGGAATCCACGATTTCAATTCCCCTCCACACAAAGAGGTGAACATTTTCTGTTGATGCGATTGTTATCAGATAACAAGCAGAGAACTGTAAAACCACATTTGCATAATATCTCAAGAACTTCTTTTGTATATTTTAGTAAGCTGTCAGCTGTAAGGTTCCGCACTGGAAATAGGGCCACAATATCTTTCTTTTATATTACAGAGAAGATATCATAAAGGCGAGAACTGTTGTAGCTGTAGAATCGCAGTTTTCTGCTACACCAATAAGGCATCCAGCTTTGTATGTAACCATTGGGTTAACATAAATTTCATCACTAATAGATTTGTAAGCCTTTCATGCTCTTTCATCAGCATACATTTATTTTTTAAATATTCTGTGTGACTGCTGCTGGTATATGTGCCACTGCAAAAGTTGGCCAACTTTTTCAAATAGCAATGATGAGGCAAAGTAAAACTTTACTCATTCTTAATAAATTATAAGCAGCAGGGTAAGTGAAGTACATCTTAGCAGCCCACAAGATGGTATCAGTAGAATACCACAGCTGTTTCATTGATAACAGTGAAATTTGTTCTTTGATGAATTTTACTTTAAGTTGAATATCATCTTCACTGCAAGGACAATTTTCCAAAAGTAAAGGGGAGAGGATAAACTTTGCTCCAACGACAAGGAAGAAATACTAAAAGATGATACATAACTGATAAGTGCATCAAACTTTGTCCATCTGTCACATTTTAATTCATTTCCAAGTATGTGTACAAATGATTTCATGTTAGCTATGGCATTTTCTAACCATTCTTTTGTGGTCAAATCAGAAAAAATTTTGATGGACACTGCTATTTTAGGTGCATCAGCATCATCAATTTTATATAAACCTACAAAATTTGTTTGCTGCAAAAACACCCAATTTTCTTTTATACAGTTTTGAAACTTACTTATAAAATCAGGAAATGATGGTATTTTATCATCATGACACCATTTGGCAAATGTTTCCTCATCTCGTTTCATCAATTGTTCTTGCCTTTCATCAGGAGTTTTACGCTTTTGTGGCAATGTCTTAGATAAATAGAATGGTTGGATCCCATGAAAATTGGTGGGGGTATGCATCCTGAGTAAGGGCAAGCTTTTTGCGGGGGCACCACCAGAACACTTCCATCATCTCTCACAGCACGATCCTCCCGAATTATAAAGCGCTCTTCAAAGTGCTTAATACATACAACTGCATTGCAACCAGGTTCAAAATCAGTCCGATTGATGCTTCTTTTCCACAGCTGGCGCCGCTGTGGTGCTGATGTAAAGGCGAACACAGTTGTATAACTATCTTGATCTGCATAGTTAGATCGGCAACCTGGAACATAGCATTTCCGACCCATTTCTTCACTATCAAGAAAAAGAAAATTTTAGAAAAAGTTAATCATAGAGATAGATCTATATTTATTCAAGTATTTAGTCATTTTTATTCATAATACATGTAACAATTTATGCCAGAAGAGTGAACTTGATATATGAAATTTTCAACTTAAAACAACACCACTGATTTATGTAAGGAGCTAGGTACAATATTGTGAGTACCAGCAAAGGTGGAGCCTTTATGTATATATAAATACACTCACGGGCGCCGACTTGTAAAAATTATTGGGGGGGCTCGTATCCTTACGGAGGTGGACGGGGGGACACAAAATCCCTCTCTCCGTCAGTATAATAAAGGGGCTCAGAAATTTTAGAATTGAGATTTCAAAATGTGCTTTTTTAACATAACACTTTCATGAAAATAAAAGGAATTCATTTAATAAATTTTTCAAAAAATTTTTGAACTCATTTTTTAAATTAAGTATTTGAACTCAAGATCTCGAATCAGTCTTCAGTACACATATGGAGAAAGCAAATCTCCCTTCTGAAAGAACAACTGAATTTTAAAGTTAATAACAGCAAAACAAGTAAAATCTCTTTCGAAATGTATTTAATGATAATTTCATAGGAAAGAAAATGCATGCAGTCAAATGTGGAAAACTGTTCTGCAAAACATTACTCCAGCTAATATTTCAAAATACCCTAGAAGTACAAACGAGACGAAATACTAAAATCTGGATTATTTTATTTACTTGCAAACATTCATCAGAGATAATTTTTACTAATATAAAATAGTATTTTTTATTTTACTACATGATGAAATACCCATAAATTGAATCGACTTCAATTAAATGTCGCACTACTTTATCACAAGACAGAAAAACTGATCACGTTTAAATTACATTTTTTGACAACTTTTTACAGATTATATTTAAAATTATTTAAAGAAACATAAACAAAGAAGTAATAAATACCTCCTTTCCATGTATTAAAACAAATCAAACAAATATACAAACCATCATACAAAGTTACAAGTCCTCTCTTCGACACATACATTTTAAACGGATTTCCGTGATTTGAATTGTAAAAACAAATAAATAAATAAAATATACTTTTAAATTCATTCTCATAGTATTTGCACAGCAGGAAAAAAAAATAATTTTTCAATAATATCATCCTTGTTAATATTTAAAAATGATTTAACAAAGAAATCCAAGTGCGAGAATATATCAAAATTCAGAGTCTACACTATTTTAGGTCTTCATAAACATTTTAATACTGAAAACTTTCATTTTAAATTAAACTAAGAATACTCATATAATCTTTCAATAACATTAAAAATGAAAAGAAATGTGGAAATGTGGTGTTATAGCCAACTATCTGCGCGAGGGATCTAGGCCGGGGGGGGGGGGGGCTTCGTGTGGAACTTGGCATAGAAAACTCGACATATAAAATCTGCATTGCACTTTAAATCACACTTCTTTTTGGAAAACCGTTCCAGATTACCTTAACAATTATGAAAACAAATTAAACCAGCACATAAGCAATTGGCAAATCAGAGACGCTCCTGGCAAAATGGACACATAGTAATCATTTTATAAACTAAAACCATAATGAATTATGCTATTTGAAACATATTTTGATGATATTTGTGCAACAATATATGAAAATTTATTTTTATTCAGTACGGAAAAAAGTTGTATAAAATATAATCGTGCTTTACATTTAAAAGTGGAATAACACAGAAACAGATATACAATGCCAAAATTATCACTCTGAATTATTGTAGATATTTACAGACAATTTTTAAGAATACTCAATAATATGAAAAATGGAAACAAAATGAATGAAATCTAATTCGAAATCATAGTCTACGAAATATTATTTTAAAAACATATATAAAAACTCCACTGCACTCTAAATCACCCTTCTATTTGGAAAATTGTTCCAGATTACCTTAACAATTATCAAAACAAATTAAACTAGCACACTAGCAATTGGTAAGTCAGAGACGCTTTGGCTAAATGGATACATAGTATTCATTTTATAAACTAAAACCATAACGAATTATGTTATTTGAAATTTATTCTGATGATATTTGTGCAACAATATACGAAAATTAATTTTTATTCAGAACGGAAAAAAGTTGTATAAAATATGATTGTGATGACTGGGGTACGAAGGGTATTTTGTTTATAAGCCTTCATATGATTACCATAGCCCGTTCGTGTAAACATAGTGCTAAAAGTTCTCCTTATTGAATTTGCAAAATATACATCCATCTAATGCAAGGTATCACTGAAATGTGCACATAAAAATTCAAGCTAAATAGTCAGCTTCAAACTTTCTAGCACATATTCATTCAAATTTCAATTAAGAAGTGTACAATGCCAAAAAGTGTTTCTTGTGTACGAAGTCAATAATGAATCAGAATTATTTTCTCAGAGTTACATATACATATACTGCATAAAATTAACACTAAAATAGCTTTAATAATGTTTGATTATATTTTTTTCCTTCTAAATTTTAACGCAGGCCTCTAAAATGGTAGGAGCCCACAGGTGAAAGCCTACTCAGCCTAATGGGTAATCCGGCCCTGTTTAGGTATAGTCCCTCTTTCCCCATGACAGCCCCCTCCTTCCTCCTCTATAATTTTTATGGTTTTGTAGCAGTTACGCTAGTTTGATATTCCATAAATAATAATTTACAAACATAGGTGCTTCATACGAGTGCTTTTACAGAAGAGGGGGGCTATTTGCAAGTGTGGGGTGGAGGGGGGGGTCGAATACGAGTATATGTATCACACGCCCAATTCACACATTTTTCTAAAACCATTTTTTGATTTTGATCGTTTTCTTTCATTGTGGGTTCGAGGCAACTACCCCATTCACCCTTACGTTAATCATGCTCGCTGTGACTCCCCTTTACTTTGTCCTCTATGTATGTATGGATGAATATGGATGAATGCACATATTTACAAAACGGCTGCATATTTTTCTGCCAAGGAACAACGACTGAGCACATAGTCAGAATATTGTGTGCATACTTTAGTGTTGTTATAAAATAAAGTAAATTAGTCAGAGACTAATGGTTTTCTAAAGAGGAATTCTCTTTCAGCAACACAATATGATATGTATGCACATGATCAAGGCCTCTCTGAATTTTGGGCCTTGTCCAAGCTCGGCTTGGGCCCTCGTTTTTTTTCTTCCTTCTTTCTTGGCGAGATGGTTAATCTAGGCCATGACCACCCCCCTCTGGAACCGCCACTGGCACCATATGCAGCCAAGAGTAGCAAAATAATGAACCGAAATTCGCCTAAAAGAACGAGTCTTCTTAAAGATTTCATGGTTTTCAAATGTTCGTTTCTAAATTTTTGTATTTATGTGTAAACTAACAAAAATTTTTGAAAATCGTAGGGGGGCTGGGAGACAGCTAAGTAGTGCTCAGCCCGCGTAGCCCTCCCCCCCCACCTCTGATTACGCCCTTGATGGGGGATACAGTTTTATATGTAAAGAGGGAAGATAAGAGCAAGCAATTATAAAATATAATCCAGAAGTTGTGCTGCTCGAAGATTTTTATGAAATCATTTTTTATTTAGCTCTTTAACTGTAGCTAAATCAGAAACGTTAAGCGTTCGATATTAGTAAAGTTTTGATAAAGCGTATAAAAAATGAATACTGTCTATATCCGAAACTGTATTAAACATCAATTTTTCATCTATCTCACAAGGTTCTTCATGATTTAAAATCTTCAAACTTAAATTTGACTATCAATTTTCTGCCTTGAATTGTTTTTAAGTCACATTTAAACGGTTTATTTTCAGCATCGAAACTTAATACTGCTGGGAAATGGGAATGTCACAATCGTTTGCAGTTTTGCACAATGGGAAAATCTCCCTTATGGTCAGACGTCTACAGAAGAGTCTGTATCTCACAATAGAACAAAAGTGAAAGCTTTTGCTGTATTGATTTAAAAAAGAAAGATTACATTACATGAGAACGACCCTCCTAAAAAAAACGCAGTCCTCTCCCTACTAGAAAGCAATTCCATCATCAATTGTGTCACGGTGTAAAATCTGAAGGGTTCTTGTGGGGGAAAACACCCGTTTCTTTTTGCCTAGCTATCTGATGGTCATTTGTTTGTGCTTGCGCTCTTGATAAAGAAGGTTGACATCCGTGCCTTACGGCATTACAGGCGCCCAACGTAATTCCTGAATCCCTGTGAAAGAAAAAGCGGAGTGGGAGACAGAAGAAGCTAGCGATACATTCTCTATTTTTAGGATTCTTAAGTTTAACCGATTTGGAGGAAGAAATATGATTTGACACAAAAAAGTTGGAGTGAAGTTTTTGAAGGGGCTCAGCCCCCTGAATAAAAATATTGGGGGGGCTGAAGCCCCTTCAAGCCCCATGAAGTCGGCGCCTATGAATACACTAAGCAAAACTGTTGTCTAAAATGTGCTTTAGCAATGTGTTTGGCGACTTTTTTTAGACGGCAATAAGTGCACAAAGTGTTGTAAATTCCATATTTTAAAGCTGTGGAAAAACCTTAGAGGAGAGAATAATATTTACTATTCGTTCCTCCAAGGGAAAAATGAACCGAGCAGGGCAGGTCGCAATCCAAGAGACGTTTCACAGAAACGCGCCAATTCGACAGTTTCTTCATAATCTCCTGCCAAGCTGTATGCTAAAGCAAATTTTTGACTATATTCCGTATCCGGTGCTTATTTACATATCAATGCTTGTGTTTACGTTTCATTGGTAATCGTTCTGGTGGCAGGGTGGGCGATGCACAGCTGGAGTGAAGTTACCTGCTGGTGGTATTTTTGACTGGCAACCATAAAAAAAAAAACGTGTACATCGTCAGTTTGGGAATTTGAAATTGTTTCATGTTCTGGATGGAAGGGCATGAAATGTGTTATGTTATTGTATGAAAAGAAATTATTTGTGTGTTTGTTAGAAATATGGTGTGAATATAAAGCTAAATAAACGAAAGCATGTTAGTTTTACGTTATAAGCGGGCTTGTGTGTTTGTTACAAATGTAGTGTGAATATAAAAGTAAATAAAAGAAAGCATGCTGCTTTACGTTATAAGCAGGTGGGTGTTAGGGATATTTCTGAGTGGTTAATTAAAAAAAATAAAGGTAAGTGCTTTTTTTAATGCATTTTTGCAATGTTTAAGCTTTTTAATGTGAATTTTAAATTGATATTTGACGTTTTTATGTTTTTGTAAGTGGCATTTATGTGCTATTCTAATCATACTGACTTTATATAAGGTGTACAACTAGGTTGTTTAATCCATCGATGCTTTTTTGAGTTAAAAACGGGCCACTGTTTGCCCGCTTTCCATTAGCTCCTGCCAAGCTGTATGCTAAAGCAAATTTTTGACTATATTCCGTATCCGGTGCTTATTTACATATCAATGCTTGTGTTTACGTTTCATTGGTAATCGTTCTGGTGGCAGGGTGGGCGATGCACAGATGGAGTGAAGTTACCTGCTGGTGGTATTTTTGACTGGCAATCATAAAAAAAAAAACGTGTACATCGTCAGTTTGGGAATTTGAAATTGTTTCATGTTCTGGATGGAAGGGCATGAAATGTGTTATGTTATTGTATGAAAAGAAATTGTTTGTGTGTTTGTTAGAAATATGGTGTGAATATAAAGCTAAATAAACGAAAGCATGTTAGTTTTACGTTATAAGCGGGCTTGTGCGTTTGTTACAAATGTAGTGTGAATATAAAAGTAAATAAAAGAAAGCATGCTGCTTTACGTTATAAGCAGGTGGGTGTTAGGGATATTTCTGAGTGGTTAATTAAAAAAAATAAAGGTAAGTGCTTTTTTTAACACATTTTTGCAATGTTTAAGCTTTTTAATGTGAATTTTAAATTGATATTTGACGTTTTTATGTTTTTGTAAGTGGCATTTATGTGCTATTCTAATCATACTGACTTTATATGAGGTGTACAACTAGGTTGGTTAATCCATCGATGCTTTTTTGAGTTAAAAACGGGCCACTGTTTGCCCGCTTTACATTAGCTGTACAACTAGGTTGCTTAATCCACTGTAGTTTTTTTAGTTAAAAACGGTCCACTGTTTGCTCAATTTAAATTGCCTGTTACTGAATTGGCAGATTTTTTTAGGTTAAATATGGACGGTGTATTTTGTTTTAATGATTCTGTTAGTGGAATATATGTGCAGTTTTAATGTGTTAAAATACTTTGACTTTGCTGATCGTGCAAAATGGTTGGTGACAATCGCTGGGGTTTGGCGGTTGCCAAGCTCCAGCGACTGTGTCCGTGTTTACATGGGGTGCACACCGTCTTGTATGATTTTACCCAAATTTTCTCCAAATATATTATTGAAGAAATACCTCAGCAATTAAGAGGGAATGAAAATAATATTATTAATGAAGTGTATGGAAATATTTCCGAAAACATATTCTCAGATAACATATTGAAGTCAGAACCTAAAAATAATGATTGAACTTTTATTAATGTAGGCTTAATCTAATATCTGATGAATAGAGAACATTTCACCGTAGCTACGCTAAAATAATATGCTATGATGACAATGAAATCAATAACTATCCAGTGGAGTTTTTAAAATCTTTGACTGTGAGTGGTTTTTTTTTTCGGTTAGTCAGGAGCAAGTGAAAAATTGCCAAATAATTGTGATCTGTGCCAAATTCTTGGAAATCTAAAGTAATTTCCAGTACATTGTTTATCCCTTTTCATATTTTGGAAGTTTAATTTAATTTCGTATTTTTATTCAATTCCATACGTGTTCAAAAATTCCCCATTATGTAACCAATAAGCATACAAATTTCTTTTTTAATATATTGATATTTTTATATATATTGAATTGTGTATCTAAATACTATTGATTAAAATTCTGCTTTTTGGGGGGTTAAAAGACAGTCTTTCAGAAGTAGGCTTTAAACGTTTCCCAGAAAAAACAGTTGGCGGGATTTGCACCTGGCTAACAGAAAAATACCACAGTTTAGTGATAAATACCACAGTTTAGTGATAAATACCACAGGTTAGTTTGCCACCACATAAATTAGTAAATTGCATCGTTACATTAATAAGAAACTTAAATACGAAGGTAGCATTAGTCAATGGAACAGGAATGCGCATCAAGTTTATACATCGTAATGCTATTCATTGCGAACAGGAACCGCAGGCAGTAAAAGAATTTTAATTCCACTTACAAAATATTCTAGTACTATTTTACCATATCCTTTCACAAAACTCACTTTCCAAATATGCCTGCATTAGTGGTACGCCTCAGCAAGTAGAATTGAATCATTCGACTTATTAAGATTTTATAACTCCAAACATAATGGGCCTTTAGCCGAGGACAGGTCCAAGCTCAATTTTCGGAGGGGGGCACTGGACTTTTTAGATTAGCTTAAATTGTTCAAAATGAAAACTCAATGTGTGAAATCCAAGGTCGGTAGAGGGAGATGACCCAATGACCCACTCGGTGGAGCTGCCTTTGCATTTAGCGAAATATGATAGAGTTTTTACAAAAACACCGTCTTCACAGAAAAGTGTGGTGGTTGTAAAGTGAAATTGTACAAAAGTGGTCACTAAAAACAGATAGTCTCTTAGTCAAGGTGGTCACTTTAGTAGGTTCCAGTGTATGTGCAATGGTGAGACATATTCTTTGACAGAAGAACTTTATTCACACTCAAATAAAAAAAATTAATGCTTTATGGTCGAATTTCGACCACTGGCAGACAACTAGTAAAAAATAATTTTCGATTGTGTAATGGTGGGTAGGTTACCTGTGAAGTTTTGGGAAAAAAAATCTTCAGTCTACAATTTGACGATGAATTTTTGAAAATTTTTACCATATACAGTATGCTTGCTAAAGTCCCTTGCCACTCTCTTATCTTTGAAATGGCTGCAGTCATATTCATACAAGTAATGTCTATTTATAGTAAAGTAGCCATGTGCTACTGGACGGAATCACCTTCGGCGATACCTGGTTGGAAACTGGAGTTAGCATTTTCATCTTGAAAACTGAACGAGAAGGGAAAAAAATGTCAGATACACATTTTTAGAGCATCACTGATTTAGTACGAAAAATGCATCGTGGACATTAATGTGAATAATATAACAGTTAAAACAAGTATTTGTTTTTCTGAGATTTCCTACTCATTTATACTGCCAATCTGGGGATGTATTCCACCTCCCCACCCCCCAATATCTACGGAAAGCCTATGTTTCATAAGAAACAAATTTAAACCATTGTTTCGGTACTGATACACCCCCCCACCACCACCACCACCAAAAAATAAATAAATAAATAAATTAGCAAAAGTTAAAGGACATTAATTGTTTAGCAGTACATGATGAGGGTTACCTCTCATCAAGAATTTATTTCTACCAACTAAAGTATGTTCCTTTTTCTAAAACAAAACACTAAAATGTTTCAGTAAAATAGCTAAAAAGAGCTTGTTTCACAAGGTAATTTGATTGCTTATGTTAGACATAAATAAGTGCTTACCTAACCATCTCGCACGTGTGTAACGGTACTCAATTACATAAATATACTTATAGTAATAACAAGTTATATTATAAATAAATGATTTAGAATAACTAGTTATTACATATGCATTAACTTCAAGCTCTCAACCAATTTTTCAATAAAGACAACCAGAAAAGTTTAATTTAATCTATATTCATCTAAGCAAGTTTATCAATTGAATAAGCTTATGACCTCGGTTTCCCCATTACAATTTATCAGAGCTGTTTTTAACAGGCAATTTTCGAAACCTTAACAATTTGATTTAAGTTCTTAAAACACATACCGCACACCCCAATATTTAAAATATATTTACTTAAAAAATTGGGTTTTTGAGGCAATCATTTCATTCATACGAAGTCTCACCAGCACAACATCTGCGGTATGTCAACATTAGAATACATAACATCGGTAACAAGAAAACACAAAACATAAGTATTTATATTCTTTGCACAAAATGTGAATGAAAAATTTTACGTACCGTCTCTTATACGAGCTTGAGCTAGTAACAAATGAAGGTATTTTCATTGGTAATCAACTTTTATCTTTCTAAAAAGAGCTCTAATGTGTATTGCTGCTTTCGTAAACATACGCTAACTACGATTTTCTTGGCCTCGATGACTGACGTCCCAGACACAGTTATTTCTCCAGGCACAGGCCCGTTCAACCAGAAGAGAAACGCGATCGCGAAGGCCTCGCTCCAATCTACGGTCTCGGGGACCGATTTAGGTCGAGCTTAATAAAAACCAAATAAGAGACCTATTTCCTGGATCGGCTGAAAAGTATTGTTTAAATATGGAGGACGTTGGAGTCACGAACAGATTTTACGAGCACGAAAATCATTTTACGCACACTCCCTTTTGCAATTTCACAGCAGTCCAGCCGAGAGAGGTTGTCCACCTCTCAAGCTCTATCCCAAGCCGGGGCTGCTTCACATTCCGTTTTCTTATGGGAAAGGACTTTAGAAACTAAGCCGCATTTTGTCGGGGAGGACAAGAGCAGTTCTGCCAATTTTTCTGTTATTGGCCATCCAAATGTTCACGACGAATTTATATCCCCACCGCGAAATGTATATTTACCAATAATTTTGTTTCAGATCGATTTTATCACTTCTTTCCCCTTCCCCCCGCCCAGTGAATGCTAGTATTTCCACATTTTGATCCCACCCTGGAAATTTTTAGGCGACGCTCATGTTTGTAGATATTTAGTTATTTAAAGTTAAAAGCGTCTTTATAGTGTTAAAGTAGAAACACATAATAATTATTTTTAGGAAACTATAGAGTTAGTATGACTCTATAGTTTTGGGGGGCTTTCGGCGGTATAGAATCAAATTAAATTGAGGTGAATAGAATTGAATAATTGTGAAGAATAATATCGAATTGATATTTGTTTAAAGTATTTGTGCATCGAAGAAAATTGTTAGTGTGCTCACGCATTTGTTGTGGATTACCAGGGCAAGTTTGATCACCGAAGACAGCAAACTGTAAGTACTCATTTTTATACCAGTAAACATGTCTTACATCGGAAAGAAGATATTGTTAGATTAATACGTGAATTGGATTTGAAGATTCCCGATTGCCCAACTGTTGCTAAAATGAAACAGATTGTTATTAGTGATGCGAAGTATGATGAAGAATTGACTAAATCTGTTCTCAGTAACATGGCAGCAGATCGCGAAAGTGAAGAAAAGATTGCGCGGGAAAAATTAGAACAGGAGAAATTAGAACGTAAATTCCAATTGTAACAATTACAATTAAAAAATTATGAGAAAGGTAACAGAAGAGTATCTTCCCAGCAAACACACGACTGCCCGCAAAATGACGGCCGGGTACCTGTCGTGCTTGCAAAGTGCCGTATACCAGAAGCAAGGTACATTGCCGTCGGCTTAAAGTCACTGAAAGGCGGGTGTCTGAAAAATGCATATGTGCTAGTGCAGAGCCAAAGACCAAGCTATTAGGACAGGAGAGGAGAAAACTCCCCGACGAAGGGGCTGTGTCCCGCAATATCGAAAGATAAGGATGACAGATGAGCACAAATTCTCCTTAATTGGATTTGTCGCGTTTAAGGGATCAGTTAGAAATGCAAAAAAACCCCACTCTCCAAAATAAGCGATTTCCTCACTCACAAGTCGAAGAACTTTGACCCCTCACCCCGCACCTTTCTAAAGGGGAAGCTGAATTGAGGGGTTGTTAACAAAAAAAAGTAATGGTCATTCCTGATCAAAGAAAGTAAGCTTTATAAGCTGTTATTTGGTCTTAAAAACAGTTGACCGTGCGAAAAGATATAACGTGCAAGAAAAAATCTCAAACATATGCTTTTTGATTGATATCTCTTGAGTTTTACTCTTCCCAAAATAAAATCCTGCGTGTGACCCTGCGCTTATAAAATTACAAACGAAATCGGTCTTTTATAATCTAAAAAAAACTGAGACCCTACGATTTTCGGCTCTGACGATCTATTTCGTCAAGAAGCAACTGTACGTTTTTCGGTGAGCGGAAAAAACGCCGCCAGAAAAAACACCGCCGGAAATAACGCCACCGGAAAAAACGCCGCCGGAAAAAACGCCACATGGAAAAAAACGCCACCCGGAAAAAACGCCGCCGGAAAAAACGCCACCCGGTAAAAACGCCACTTTTAATAGTTTTATAGTGTAACATAGTCGTTATATGCTAATCGATGAGGAAAGGAGCGTAGCCAGAATTTTTTTTTCGGGGAGGGGGGTTGTATGAGATATGATTTTGTATTGATAAACTTAATTTCTTAATGACGACAAAAATCTGAAAGCTCTTAATAAATAGGGGGATATATCCCGATATCCCACTCCCTGGTTACGCTCCTGCAGTGACGTAGGAAAGGGGGAGAGGCTTTGTGGCTCGACCCCCCCATACCTTTGGAGGATGATAGAACCCCCCCCCCCCGTCCAACCTACTGAATTTTTTTTTGAGATTGAGGTTCGTACTGCACAGATTTTACATTCAAGAAGATTATATCCAGAAAAACTTTTAAAGGTTTGCGGTAATAAATATATTTTATCACAGTCTAAAAAATCAATTTTTATATCAATTATTCTATTGAGAAAGATACAATCATTGTATTGAGATTTTTTTAAAACAAAATATTCAAAATTATTTAAAAGGGTATTTTTAGCGTTAAAGCGCAATTGATTTCAAACGATTTATTTAAATTTGAATGAAATTTAATCTCGTAATCATTTGATTTTTCTCCGCTAGAGTAGTTAACTCATTTTTATTTCCTAGTTTTATGTGATCTAAACAGTAATAAATTATATAAATGACATTAAAACATATACAATTTAAAATCAAAATATTTAGTAGATTAGAGCCATGTGCATTTAATTAACTGAAATTTATCACATTTTTTTTTTTTAAGAATGGGGGAGGGGGGAGTGTTTCCCTTTACACCTTCTCACCTTTAAAAGGGAGACTTTAAAAATGCACGAGATTTAAAAATTCTCCTGAACATAATAAAATAGAGAAATAGTTTAATTAATGAATTATTAATTTACCAAGTTTAATTAATTATTTACTAATTTAACAAACTGAATGTTCAATTTGTTTGTATTCTTAGGACAAGGACCAGAACTAGTCATTCCGCAACAAATTGTAGCAATTGCGAAAATTTTAAGTACCATCTCTCACCTACCAAGACCACCCTAAAAAAGAGTATCCTATCACACCGTTTTAACATGCTCGTTCTCTGTAATAAATTCTGACCTTCAGTTTATTCCTTACCAACCATGGCTTATGTTTACTGGCTTTCTTTTTATAAGTGCAAGATCTTATTTTGATTCATCATAATTCATTCTGATTCATCTTGTTAGCTTTTCGGTTTTAAATTATTAGAATAATGAATGATTTATCAGTATATATTTATGTATACATATTTTTGTTTTTTGAAATATTCATTTTTAGCATGAATACTCTTATTTTGAAAATGCTTATTTTAATTAAGTCATGGTATTAATAAGTCAACAACTAATAAAAACAACTTAAAATAAACTCTTCAAAATAAATATTAGTGTACTTGTAACTTTTCAAACAAATTTCCATTTATAAATGCTAAAAACCCCTTTTTACAGGAAACTTTTTAAAAATGATTTAAAACTTATTTCTTAAAATGTAAAATATTGGCTATTTATAACACTGATTAAAATTAATGGTTAATTAGTTTTGTTAGAACAGTTTTAATAATTATATTTTTGCTTTTATTGATATAGCAAAGCTTATTGCCCCTCACCAACTTTGATTAAACATATCTGTAAGCCTTCTTAGAAGAAAGAGGGCTGTATAAAAAATACATGTTTCTATTTATTTACATTTAATATTCAGAAAATTTTATTTGATTCCATAAAATAACTGTGTAATTTATTCTATATGTCAATGATTAACATTTAAAGAAGGAAACTCCGTAGGTCAGGGTTTTTAGGACAACCTCGATAACAGTGTTTGGAAGTGATTATGATTTTTATTTAATATTAAATATATTAAAGTTTTTACTGTCACTGTAAATTATTATGAAAGTTATTTATGTTTTGTGGCAGATCTACACAAGGATTGTTTGCCAGGATAGGACAGCTCGCGTCACTAAATGTGTCGCTTAGAGCTACATATACGTCCTTCCCTTAATTTCCCGCCAGAATTTGGAACCTCATCAGAAGGTGGGGGACTTCTGAATATTGGCACCCCTCGGAAACTGCTAGCGACCGCCGAGAGGACTTTCGGAACCACGGATTTAACGTGCACGTACGCCGCATGTACACGATGGTCTTTAGTGGTACGCCGGTATCGAACCCACAACCTTCCGGTTACGAGTCCAACGCCTTAACCACTGGGCTACCACGGCCCCTTCTACACAAGGATTGACTGCTTTATTTAGACATGCCTTGGGTGGAGGACTTTTGTAGGGGTCCTAACCATAATTCACATTACAGTTGGAGAAAATGGCCGCGCGGTAAGCCAGTACCCTATACCTATACATTAGTCTTTTACTAATTGTGATGAAATTAGTAAAAATTATTTATTCTACAATGTGAAAGGTACTTGATTAAATTTTTAAAAATTTTTTATTAGATAAATTTATATCTTATAAAACTCTCTTCTTTATAAAACTTACCGCTTATTAAACTTTTAAGATAAACTGAAAAAAAAACTTGCTGAAATACGCAAGACTGATAAAGTATAAATATTTAGAAGGATAACTTATCAAATATTGAACTATTCATATATGAATAAAATACAGCAGGAAAAAAAATGCAATAAATCTATTATAACAATTAATATAACTTGATGTAAAACTGTGAGAGTATTATTAAGAAAAGGGAAAATACTATTCACTTTCGCTCAACGAATAAAACATTTTTGCATAAAATACTTTGCATTGCATTAAAAATAAAAATAAATAAATAAATATTTTAAAGAAAACCTAGTATTTAGAAAGAATTTAAAACCACAACCTATTGGGAATGAGAAAAATTGTTTAAACGAATCGTTCGTTCAAATTAAGCTAGTCTGACTGTGAAAAGTTTTTTTTTTTTTTTTTTAAACAAATATTCTCTCAAGTCACAGACTGGAGTTTCTTTTTGCATTTTTAAGTGAAACGGTTAAAACGACCCTTCAAACAAATGTTTAAAATAAAAAGATTTGGGGACAGAGGGGACACCCCCCCCCTGTAACCCCCCTCTCCCGATTGCGATAGTTCATATGTACAATATGCTTAGAAAACCTGATAACAATAGCTTTTTTAGACAAGGATTATCACCGCTCCCAGACCAACTGAAAATTTGGAGGGTCACATAAAGATTTGAGGGGGTCACATGTCGAATTTAAGAGCAGAAAAGGAAATTTCTTTTAAATTTTAAAACAAACGTCCGTTTAAAAATTTTTAGACGAAGTGGGAGGAAAGGGGGATACAGCCACCACTCCCTCCTGTGCTCCCCCCTCCCTCTTCGACCCTACGCCTATGGTTCGAATGAATTGTACTCTTAGGAAAAACTATTAACAATAGCTTCCTAAGGATGGCTCATCACTGCTCCAGACCTACTGAAATTTTGGGGGTGCACAGGAAACATTTGAGGGCGTCACATATCGAATTTTAGAGCAGAAAAGAAAAGTTTCTTTAAAATTTCAAACATGTTTATTTTTTAAAAAATTGACGAAATTGTTCGGGGGGGCAGCCCCCCTGTGCCCCCCTCTTCGACCCTACGCCTATGGTTCATATGCATTGCACTCTTAGGAAAACCTATTAACAATAGCTTCCTAAGGAAAGCTCATCACTGCTCCAGACCTACTGAAATTTTGGGGGTGCACAGGAAACATTTGAGGGGATCACATATCGAATTTTAGAGCAGAAAAGAAAAGTTTCTTTAAAATTTCAAACATGTTTATTTTTTAAAAAATTGACAAAATTGTTCGGGGGGGGCAGCCCCTCCTGTGCCCCCCTCTTCTACCCTACGCCTATGGTTCATATGTATTGCACTCTTAGGAAAACCTATTGACAATAGCTTCCTAAGGAAGGCTCATCAGTGCTCCAGACCTACTGAAATTTTGGGGGTGCACAGGAAACATTTGAGGGGGTCACATATCGAATTTTAGAGCAGAAAAGAAAAGTTTCTTTAAAACTTCAAACATGTTTATTTTTTTAAAAATTGACGAAATTGTTCGGGGGGCAGCTCCCCCTGTGCTCTTCGACCCTACGCCTATGGGCACAGGGGGACACGTGACCCCCTCTGCCCCCCCCAACCGACGATACGCCTATAGTTCATATGTTAAATGAATCATGTTGGCGTTTTTTCCGTTTGGCGTTTTTTCCGTTCGCGTTTTTACCGTTCGCGTTTTTTCCGGTTGGCGTTTTTTCCGTTGGCGTTTTTACCGTTCGCGTTTTTTCCGTTCCCGTTTTTTCCGCACACCGATATTTCCAGACAGTCAGAATGTTTGCACCTAAGGTGCATCACGTACTAAATTAGTAAAATTTATTGAACTACTAGGAAGAAAGGATTTTAAAAATTTTATTTCACCGAATAACCTCTGAGCCGTGATATACTTAAGAGTATTAAAAATTTATTGCTTTTCCAGGTTTATAGTTTTTACAAATATACACTTGTAAGTAAACATTTTCGATTTTTTTTTTTTTTTTTTTTTTTTTTTTTTTTTTTTTTTTTTGCATCTCGCGTCATTTTCATCACGGCCAACACATTTATCAAAAAACTTTGGTTAAACGGCGTTAATATTTAAATCACACAATAAAAATTCACTTAATTGCAATAAAGCCTTACAAAATTTATCAGTGAATGCTTGACACTTCATAATCTTTTCCCCGGTGAAAGTTGCTCCTCCTATGATCCCCCCCACTCCCTCGCCCTCTCTCAAAACCACAGAATTCCTTGAAAAACTGGGGGTGAATCTCCCCGCTCACTCTGTGCACAGTGGGTGGGTTGTGCCGTGTAATTTCTTCGCATTTGAATAGGGGGGATGACATTAGCTGAGCAGGGAAACCAACATTTATATGGCTGAGTACCAAGCCGTTTTCTGTTAGTTTTCCCAGCGGAAGCTTCAGCGCAAAAGGGAAGAAAAGTTTTTCTTTTCAAGGCGGTGAAGAGGTTATGGATACCGCTTTTTCAGTTAGCTCATAATTTCGAAGCATATGTTAATGTTTCTGATATAAATTATTTGTTTCTATAATTTCATAGAAATTGTGCACTTTATGAGATAAATATTGAAACTCAATGCAATCTCTCTGGTCAATACCTTAAAAACTTGGTTAAAAGCCAAGTGCATAGAAGTGCGATTATAAAAAATGAATCAAAAATTGATTAATGAATTAAAAAACATTTAAATGGTATCAGTAAATTAATATTTGTAAATCATTTTCAGTAGAACTAATCTGTGTTTAATGCGAATCAAATTGTTGATTAAAATTCTGAATTTTTATCAACATTTATTCGTCATTGGATCTTAAAGTTTCTGTAATGCAATAACAATTATGTCTGTGTCAATTAATCGATTAAATGGTTCGAATGTTCGATTAATTTTTTTCCTGGCTATTTCTATTCGGCTAATTCGATCACATTGCTGTTAAAAATATATTAATTCACTATTCAAGTTTGATTAAAATCATTTCCTTCTATAATATTCGACCTTCCTCGAGTGTAAATCTTCGTTGAAACAGCGTAACTTGCTGGGTGTAATTCTTTGTTATTATTGGTTATGGAATTTATATTGTAGCTCTAAAAACTTCTATGATGGTTTCACGAAGTTTGATTTGTGTTTTGAACGTAAAGAGAAAACGTTGTGAATAAGATCTAATTTCACATAAAAATGATATTAAATTTTGATCTCGTATATAGGTAAAAGCGATGGTACTAGTTATCAGTAACTGCCTAGGTATCATAATTGAACATCTGAAGGTTTAACCAATTTATACATTATTTTACTTTAAAAAAATCAAAAAATACTTCCACCGCTAATGTTCTGCGAGCTAGGATAGATTTTTATTTTGCGATACGTGCTTAAGCTTAAGACTTTTCACATAAAAAAAATAATATATATACATATGCATTATTATTGTACATTTTAGTCCTTTTTAAAATAAGATTTATTGCTTTATTTTATTTTATTTACAATTACTATTAAACACATTGGGCGAGGAGAGAACTAATTGAATCGATGAGTGCAGATACCCGTGGTACCCCAGTTTACAGAAAAACGATTTATCTTAGCCGGGATGTTGGGGTTCAAAAGAGGGACCATCTAAAAGATAATTGACTTGTCTTTCCTGGTCAGGCGCACCGATGGTCAAACGAAGGTTTTCCTCTCTTCGCAAGAGGTCTGTCAGAAGGTCAGAAGAGTCATAAATTTCCTGTAATGGGTTTCGGCGCGATCTTGATCGCAATAAGGGGTCGGGTAGATATGCAAAAAGAAGTTCCACTGCATGTCTGTTTCCTTTTGAAAAGTTTTTATAAAATCGAGAACAAACATAACTTGTTTACCGATATATAAAACTAAATAGTATTATTTTCATGTAAAAAGGGGAAATCAAAGCTCATAGCAGAAGGACATGATTAAATATGTATTAATTAATGAGAAATATATCTACAAACCGTCCAGTTTTTAATGATTAAATCACCTTATATAAATTGTGTCACATTCATGCTTTATTCACTTTCACAGTAACATAAGTTAAAAAAAATTAATTAAAAAAAACTAATCTTTTAGCCATCTGTTTGGTTTTTCTAATATTAATTTGGCTTAGCTGTAAAATTAAATCTGAAAATTATTTTATTTTTAGCGATGTGTATCACTTTAAGCGCTTTTAAATATCTGATGCATTTTATTTTAATTATTTTAATAAATATTGAATGCTTCCAGATAAGGCATCATTATACTTCTTATCCGTTTTTTGCATAACTCCCCTCACACACACGCACAAAAAAACCTTAAATAAATAAATAAATAAATAAAAATAGAAAATTAATGGAGTTAAAAAAAGCCTCGTTTGAACTTTAGTAATGTTATAACTATTTCTATTGATATCAAAATACAGCAGAATTTTACAATAGCATTTTAAATAGTATCTTCACACTTACTTTGAGCCCATATAGGGGGCAGGTGGGTGCTTGACGACCCCTCCCCCACTTTGCAAATTCAAGAGCCTCATTAAAAGCAAATCAAAGTAAGTTTTTGTCCACTATTTAAAAAAATCAGGGGCCGACCCACAAAAAATTCTGCCGGGGGAGGGGTCACAATTGTTTTTACTCCTTTCTCTTATAAAAGCATTTCAATTTACAAAAGAATCTTTTATAGTCTACATTTGATTTGTCATGTGAGTGCACGTACTCCCCCCATGCCCCTATGAAAATTAGAATTATGTGTGTGTGTGTGTTTGGGGGGGGGGCATTTTTTCCGGGTGCCGTCGTTTTTTCCTACATTCGTAATAGATATTAGTACATAAAGTAAATACGGAGAGCTCATTTTAATAAACAAATTTATTTATTTATCAATTATTGGGTAAGAAAAAATAGATTTCACCAGTAATTGACTCTTATGTTAGTTATTGGTGTTTTAGCCAAGTTCATGATAATTGCATACAATTTCTAGTAAATGCAGAAAATAGCTATTGAGATGGTTATCTTTAGATAAGTTTTAACCCATTTATGCCTAGTGTCCCTTTTTTGGGACGGCATTTTCGCTATTAGTTGAAAACGTTATTTATTTTCCTAGCCTTTATTCATGAGTATTGAGCCTCAACTCTACAAAATATTTTAACATGACCAAGTACGATGTTGATATTTTGATTTTTATGCATAAAGATTTTAAACGAAATTATCCCTTGTTCAAGAAGTTGACATCAGAAATTTATCTATTATTTCTGTTATCAGTAAAAATCGAAGAAACTCGCAAAAATATCCAGGCACAAATGGGTTAATATTCAGGGCATCCCAGACAGGTCACGCTCTAATTCTTTACATATTAGAACCTTCCTTTTATCAAATGTTGCTATCTAGTAAGAATTTAGGAATTTATCTTCATTTTTTTGCAACTTTTTTTTTAATCTCCAGAGGTTCTAGGTATCAAAATTTGAAATTTTAAACATAGTGCTAAAAATATTGTGATTCTCAGTAGTTAGCTTAATGCTGAAATTAAGATAAATTCATTATCAACCTGTTTCTATTTAAAGCATATTTCTTTTTAGAAATTACTTTAAATTGAATTGTATCAAATAAGTAGATGAAGTTACCTTAGATTAGTATGTAATGCAGATTTCCAAAAAGCCTGACTTATCGTCAGCACTATAGGAGTACAAAGAATGGAAGTAGGTTATTGGCAAAATTATTGAAAGCAACGATATAACTTCTGTCTATTGTTAAATGATTCCATGTTAGATAGTAAGTGCTGAGTGAAATTCTCAATAGAGACAGAGCCTTATTATCGCAAGGGCAAATTGAGACTTTGCCCAGGGCCCCTTCTTTGAAATGTTGTTCCAAAATATTCTTTTTTATATGAAAATTTTATTAAAAAAATAAGGCAAAAATCATAGATGGGTGCCCCCAAATTCATCAGTGCCCGGGGCCCCTGTTGGTCATAATCAGGCCCTGAATAGAGAAGGTATTTGTATTCAAACTTACGTTTTGTTTTAGTGGAAAAGTTTTGAATGTCAAGAGGTCATTCCTCTCCTATAACTAAATTTTGTTTGATTCACTACGGATATCTAAATATTATGCCTCCAGAAAACTCAAAAGTTTCAGAAAACCTAAAACGGCAAATAAACATTTAAAAAATCCAAGAATTTTTTTAAAAATTAAATAGCTAAGTAATAAATTAACTCCGGACGCCGGACGCCTTATAGTGATTCCTTTTTTAAAAAAATCTGATGTGTCGTCCAACACATGACTTCCTTGCACATCTATTAAATCAAAAATGTTTTCTACGCACTTCCTCAAAACGTATTTGTTTGAAAGAGATAAAATATCAATAATAGTAAAGTTTAGCGATTTTTAGCCAAATATTTCGATATCGCCAAGCTGAGTTCAATTTGAAGGATTTCCTTCTGACACTTTATTTGGCGATATTTCACCAAAAGCCGACAAACTTGAGATAGTTTGCGAGATTTTGGGGATAGCCAAAGTAGTCATTGACCAAGGACTTTCAATGAATTGAATGCATCCATACACCTTAATGTATTTAAAGTCATTTGGCTCACCCTGTAAATAAATTCCCAGTCGATTGCTGTCAAAAAAGATATTGAAAACAGTTGGATATTATAATATAGTTCTAAATACAAAAGTTCAAAATTCTACGGGTTAAAGTTTTAAAGTTATACAAAATACGAAATAATTTTTGGGGCCAAATTTGGCGATATTTCGGCGAAACTCGTCAATGTCGACGACATTTGGCGAGATTTTAAGCATGGACCAACAAAGACAGATTATCGCCAAATTTGGCGATATTTCTCCAAAACTAGCCAAGAACGATGACAAATGGCGATACTTTGGGCATGGACCAAATGACTGACTATCGCCAAATTTGGCGACCTTTCGGCAAAACTCGCCAAGGTCGAGGACAGACGGCGAGATTTTGGGCATGTACCAAACAATGACTGTCTACAATTGCATTATATTGAAGATGCCATAGAAATTAAAGTACTGAAATTCTTTTCGGTGGTCCTGTAAATAAACTCTCCCGTAGATTGGAACCAAAAATCGAGATGCACAACTAGATGTTACAACAATCTTACATATGAAATTTCATAATTTTTGAGTTAAATATGCACACACGTACACCAAAAGTCGCCAAGCTTGGCGACTTTTGGCATTCTTCTTGAGGGAGGCACGTGACCGTGGTCGGACCATTACCTAACTTATGTGGTAGGACGGTATTGTGCTTGAAATGGATGACTGCCCCTAAAACTACCATTGACCGTAATGTATTGGAAATCTTTTGATTGTTCCTGTGGCAGAACTGTAAAGGATAAAGACACTTTTTTTAATGGAGAAATTCATTTTCTAACTCTTTACAGCATATATCACTTCTGAGTCATTTGAAATAGCCCAATACCTCTAAAAAACGCTTTGATGAATTTCGGCCCATAGAGCGTAAGTAGTATGGGGGCGGGGATATGGCCGGAACGAAAGAAGGGGCGTGGCCTGTTGACATTGATAGATGAGGGGGCGTGGCCTATAGACATTTATGGATGAGGGGGTCGTGGTCAAGTGACGTCATGTGTGGAGTTGAGTTGTTTTGCTGGATGTTGAGTTGTTTACTTCCTGGATGGGATTTCTGCTATTAGTTTCGTTTTCTTTTCGTGAAAGGTTACGAGGGTATTTTTTACAGGGTATACACCGATTTTCTTTTAAGGGAATGGCAACGGGTTTTTTGAAATTTCAGTGCTGCCATCTAGTGTTATGTTTAGGAACTAACCTTCTTAGCTTGGGACTTAGAATTTGGAACTGAATTTAATGAATTTATTTAATTTATGAATTTTAGTTAATTTTATTTAATTAGTATTAGTGCTGCCATCTATTACTCAACTTTAGAATTAATTTATGGACTTGGATTTATTTTTCTCACTTGCCGGCATTAAGTTTCGAACCCCAGACCTTTCGGTTCGGAGTCCGAAGCTTTATCGATGAGGCTATTGGGCCTTGAGTTACTACCGCTAAAGTTTGAAATGTATTCTAGTTTCGTTAAGGGACTTTGAAATTTTTTCTGCACTTGTAACTTTGGGATGGTTGATTTTAATGAATTTTAGTTAATTTGATTTAATTGTTCATTAATTTTAGCACCGTCATCTGTTATTTAATTTTAGAATTAACTTGTTTCGGTATCGGGCTTAGAGAAAATTTTCCGCAGAATCCTTGTCCGGAATCGTAATTTTGGGATGGTTGCTTTTAATGAATTTTAGTTAATTTTATTTAATTATTAATTAAATATAGTGACGCCATCGGTTATTGAATTTTAGAATTAACTTGTTTCGGTATGGGACTTGTGAATTTTGGATGGTTTGGATTGCTGAAAGCACCACGTGACAATCTTCCTTCGCAGAATTAATTAAAGATATTCACTAATTAATAAACGCGATTGAATCTCAGCGTTACTAGAATTAACACGTTTTGTCCCCCCCACGTGGTACCAAGATTAGGTTTCACTTGTTTAATGTATTATTATTAATGCAACATTGAAATATATCCAATTAAGTACTGATTTTTCACCTAAATATAATAAACGCATACAAGACTGCATGAATACATACAGGTATCACAGGTCTAAAAAATTCATATAAAGTATACCTGCGCATACGTTGCAGATTTTAACACACGCCTAAGGCATCTTCATCTACATACAGTTAAATGAATACATTTTCCCAAACACACATACGTACACACACTTAATAATATACAAATAGATAGGAAAAAGTTGAAACGTTTTTGAAAAAGTTGAAAAAGTTTTGAAATGGTTTACAGCTTCTTTGCACAGTTTTAAAGACTATTTTCTTTTTCACTTAATTATTTATTTTTTTCTCTGTTTAATTTTTATTGCACCGTTATTTAAAACAAAGATTATTTATTTTACAAAGAATTTTGTTTTTCTAAACTATATTTTTTTTAATGTTTATGTGAACATACTCATTTTTTTAAGAAAAGGAAAAAAAGAAACTATTTCACTTTTGATGAAAGTCAATATTTTATTCGCCTTATGAAAAGTACAAATATATATTACAATGTTAACCAGTTGTTGGTAAATATTTTTTCTTTAACAGTATTAGGCACTCTTCTTTTAGTAACTTTAGGCCTTGCATATATTTTCTTGGCACCCGTTAAATAACTATTTTTCACAAATTCTGGGGGAAAGTGTACGGTGTTCAGTGCCTCTTGAAACCGATCAAATGCCGCGGGTCTTTTCATTCTGTTTCTTAAGAGAAAATTGATGAGTTCGACTATGTCAGAACTAGGGATGACGCCTTTTTCTAACCTGAGTTCTTTATTTGGAGTCCACGAAATTTTGTTCTGTTCTAAAAAGTTTAGTATATTCTGAGCCATTTTTTTATATTTCGACGTAACTTTTTCCAACACATTCCTTTCTATATCAAATTTACTCTCGCGAGTATTTTCTGTAGTGCTTGAATATATAATTTAGCTTTTTCATTTTCATTCATTTTACTTTTCAAGATATGCCGAATCTGTGTATCCAATTCGCTCAAATGTTCTTCTTCAAATTGGTGCATACGATCTACTGGTACGAGAGCGTATTTCTTAGCGTGTTCCATGGATGATGGTTGATAAAAGACTGACAGCAGCAGGGATCAGAATGGATAAAAAACCATCTGCCTTTTGCACGAGAAGGCGTCTTTTTTTGAACAAAGGTACTTTCTTATCAGCTAAGCGTCGCAAAGTCCTTTTATAGGGTAACAGTTTATTTTTCTGCCTTTTAGATATGGGTACGTTTCCTTTCAAAAGATTCAAAGCACATTCACAAACACATTTGATGAGACTGTTAGGACATTTACGTAATAAAGCCCCTTTACTTTTAGACTTGCCTAAAAGCTTGAGGAGTTCTACGCTTGACATCCTCCCGACGAATGATGACTGCGTATGTACTATTTTCCTTTATATAGGTCCCATAAGCCGCTGCTTTTGCTAAAGCACAGTGGTGATAACAAGATCTATGATCAGGGCAGTCGAGTGCTACAGGATCGAGTGCTTGAATTTTAGGGCACTTCAAATCATTCAGATCCAAAATATTCCGAAAGCACAGGCTGTTCAAAAAATCAGATTTTTCTAAGCCTTTAACATAAACATGGGAATAGGATAGGAATAAAAATAATAAAATGTATTTTAAAGTGCCATAATGCAGATCACCACTTTCCCAGGTGAGTCGATGCCAATGATGGGTCACCCACGAAAATGTTTTTTTATGCTTTGCCGATAAATGATCCCAAGAATAGGGAGGAAGAAAAGTCCACCGACCATGATAGCCGCGATGTACGTCGTAGAAAGCCAATTCTTTCACGATGAAAATATGGGGTTTCAGTTGGAACCCCTCGAATTCTATAACTGCGGAGGACATATTACTCGCACCAAATCTGATAAGCAAATGACTATCGTGGCTCATACACATAGTGTTTATCTTGGGGGAATATACCCGTGCGCATGCGCAAACACTCTTCTGTCTCGGGACGTAAGTCGATGAACAGATACCCGTAAGCAGGACTTGTTGCGTCTTGAAAGATTTCTTGAAAACTCTTAGTTTTACCAGGTAGTATTTGTCTCGCCAAATGCATCACTTGGCTTTTGTCTCTGGGATTTTTATATAGAACTAAGTAATGAGAATTGAAATGAACATTACGCATTTGTTTACCCTGTTGAAACAGATTCTGGGTGATAAAAATGACAGACAGATTTCTTTCATCGCTGCCTTTCGTAAAAAGATTGCTTAATCGCATATCGCCCGCTAATTCAGTCATGAGATCGTCAATAATAATGAGGGCATTTTGCAAAGTATAAAGGTCGGAAGGTAGTCCTTCTTCAAAGCGAACACCTTTCATGGAATTAAAAAGTCGCTGATAACTTCCATAACAGTAAACGATATTGGTCGGCATAGGCTCAAACATTTTGTGTTCTATTAGTTTTTTAACAAACACCGTTTTTCCGGACCCTGTTGGTCCAGACAGGAGATAAGTGCTCGGATGAACTAAATTTATGAGTTCCATTCTTGAAATGAAATTCTTAAAATTAACTTTCGACTTTTATACTCTTTTTTACAAGACAAAAAAAAAAGAAAAAATAATATATATATATATATATATATATATATATATATATATATATATATATTCCAAATAATGTACACACACACACACACACAGAGAGATAAAGAAATGAGACTTTTTATAAAATAAATTATCTTTATTAATGTTTAAAAATCGTAGTTACACCATATCGTTTCTTAACAAACTGAAACATTTGAAAATCATTCTTTTTTCCAGCTAGTTCAGACAAAATAAGTGACATACATAAGCCTTGAGACCGTTTTACAATGAAATAAATACAGTAATGTCCACACACATTAGATCTTAAACTTTGAAGTTGAACTTGATTCCAGTAAACATGTTGATATTGTTTCACAAACTGTATGATATCTTCACCATACGTTTCTGGAGGCATTCCGTAGGAATCGAAGAATTCAAGACTCTTTTCGTCTGGCATGAATATAGCTAACCAATGAGTACCGCTTTCATGATGTTTATCAGTATTGGCCACCATTGCCGAAGGAAAGTTTCGAATAACGGGTATCTTATCCGAAGGAAAAACACCACCATAGTATCTTGAGGTATAAGGATCCCTCGATAGAATTCTGTGTATTTGTGACGAATTCATCAGTTTCCAAAATCGTACAGGATATTTCGGGCTTTGTTGATTTCTATCAAATTTTCAAACTCAGCATACACTAATAACGAAACGGTTTGTGCCAAGGGGGTGGCAAATTTTACTTCTAATCGTAAATTACTGTGACGTATTAGGTTTAAATGAGAACCGTCGCACAGATCAGGCGATAAATCAAAGCGGAATAAAGAATAACCTTCCGAAAATTCTGATCTTGAAAGGTATAAACCTCTGCCCCCCGCATTTGTAAATAAGTTCTGGTAGGCTCTAACAAAGTGGTTGTTAGAAAAATTAGGTTGAAGGGGATTGTGGGGGATAGGTTGTCCATCCACATAGGCTCCGATAAAATGAATATTACAATGTTTAAAATCAAAAGGTGATTTTTGGTAGTTGCCGTTAAATGCGTCATTATCAACACAGGCGATGACGAGACGATTAGGCATTTGTCCGTTAAAAATATTATCCTGAACAAAGCTCATGTTTCCTGTTGGAACAGAGTACGTTTTACAAACAACTCGATTGATTGGATACTTTGCAGCAGTTTTCTCTAAACTTTTGGCATGTCCCAGCATGACGCCTGGGGAAACTCTCACTTTTCTCACAAATAGCGAAGCGTACTCTAAGTCGACTTTAACCCATTTGTGCCTGGATATTTTTGCGACTTTCTTCGATTTTTACTGATAACAGAAATAATAGATAAATTTCTGATGTCAACTTCTTGAACAAGGGATGATTTCTTTTAAAATAATTATACATAAAAATTGAAATATCAACATACTACTTGGTCATGTTAAAATATTTGGTAGAGTTGAGTCTCAACACTCATGAATAAAGGCTAGGAAAAATAAATAACGTTTTCGACTGATAGCGAAAATGCCGTCCCAAAAAAGGGACGCTAGGCATAAATGGGTTAAACTGACCGTCACCCAACAGGCAAAATTCAGGTTTACTCCGTATGAGTTTAATTTTCATATCCACCATGTTCAGAAGAAGTCTTTCTTGATGAAACATATCCAAATGCAAACGGCCGATCATATCGACTGATTTACTGAGCGCGAACATTTCTGCCCGTTTGTTAAATCCTTCGTTAGGAATCTTATCACTCGTATCGTACACATTCATGCGACCTGCCGTATCTTTGAAGAATAATTCCGACGAGAGCTGAGAAGTTTTAGCATCGTAACCGTGATTGAGTAATGTTTCAATCATGGCTCGATAAGGGTACGTGTTATCACTCGATGAAACGAGTCATTCGTTTAGACTAATTTCTACTTGCGAAAACATCGAATGCAGAACTTTTAAACTTTCCGTGACCAATCATCTCGTCGGCTTTTTTCACAGCTTTTCTAGCCAGCGTTTTACCCGCTTCCTTACTTCTTGTTTTCAGGGAAGTTTGCAAATTTTCACCAGACAACACATCATTGGCAACCATTGCTCCTGTTCGTAAAGCTTCTTTTCCTACGGCTTTCGCCCCGCTTTTTAAAAACGGTAAGGCACTGCGAAAAAGCTTGGAAAAAATCCGCCTATTCCATATCCTTTCTGTAAAACTGTTCCTTGATAATAATGTAATCCATTTCCAGCTTGCGCCGTATAATAATCTTCAAATTTTTGCGTACAACACGTATAAGGCACCAACATCTTGATACTGCTTATAAGGCACACACAACAAAAATGACGTTTCTTTAACGGGTATACCACCTTTTATAGGATTTGTCGTTGACGGAAATGTAGCACGAGTACTACTTTGCCTCTTTCGAAAGGTACTAACTGTCCCGAATGTAAACGCAGGTCAATTTGTATTGTCTGAAAATGCTGTCGTATAACAGGTAAGTAGAAAGGACGCGTGTAATGAACGTTGATGACTTCACCGTCTTTTCCTTCTACCTTCACAATTTTTAAGAGAGGTGCATGTATATCACCCACGACTTGAGGTTCTACGAGGTCGCAATACACGTACATAAAGGGAAAAGCCGCATTAGGATCTGCCACAAAAGGCCTTTGGACCACCCCGCTGTAGACTCCTGGTTGAAAACCTAACAGTTCAGCAATTCCTTCGTGAAGTATTACTTTACAACCCTCCTTCGTTTTAATCGTCACCCTTTTCGTGACGGCATGGTAAGAAAATTCAATTTTATTTTTGTGAGAAGACAAAGTCATAGCTTTTAACAAATCGGGTACTGTTTCATAACATCCAGGTGGAATTCTTTACCGTCTCCCAAATCAAAACCGAATAAGTTGTTAGCGGATGTCACGTTGTACCAACTATGAGGATAGATAATGTTGACGAGACCTAGTTCCCATTCTCCATTCAAATCAATAGGCGATGGTAACTGAGTTGTAAACTGGGATGTGCGATTGTTTTCAAAATATTGCATGGAGCTATCGCTGATGAGCGTCACGTAGAAAGACATCTCTGTAAGTGTTCACTAATGTAATGCTGCGTTCCTATTTATATCCGTTTTACATCGGTTACCCAATCGTTGAACTTTTCTGGATAACCTTGAAATTTTACAAAGTATTCTGTTTTGCCATTGCGCTTTCTCGTTTTGAGAACTTTTTCGACCGGATAATACCCAGAATCTGTTATTTTCTGAAGTTCTTTGTAAAATGTACCTTCGATTATTTCTCTCGTCAAATCTTTTAACTGATACACGGCAGGGTTTCGCTTTATAATTTTATGAATAGTAAAAATTTCTCGGGTCCAGTTTTGCTCGTAACCTTTTTCAAAACGCATTTTCGATTTGCTTATACTGTCTCCTATTTTAAGATGGGGTTTAAGAGGATGAAAGGAAGAATTTTCGTAAAGGGTTCGCCATACTTGATCCTGGTTGTTTATGTTTACTGGCTGGTTCTGTTTTAATACTGCGATGCCATGTGTGATTGTAACTGTGTATCAGCTTATCGAGTACGTCGATGTAGCGTTTTGTATTCATTTCAGTAAAGTACTTGTACATTTTCGTTTTAAGAGTTCGATTAAATCTCTCAACAACTGAGGCTTTGGTAGAATTATGGGTTGTAAAAAAGTGCACATTTTCCTTTTTTAAGAAATTTTGTACAAGTCTGTTCGTGAATTCTGTACCGGCATCTGTCTGTAATGACTGGGGTTTGCGCTCCGAAAATATTTTTTTAAAGGCGTCCACAATCGTTTGAGACTTTTTATCTTTCAGGGCTATTGCAAATGCATATTTACTTAGAATATCGATACAAGTGAGAATGTACTTGTAATTGTCGTTGAAAGAGGCCAAGGATTGCATGTCGGCTAAATCAGCTTGAAACTGTTCGTTTAAACCTCCAACAATCACCGTGTTCTTAGTGAATTTATGTCTCAATGGTTTGTGTAATGTATACGAGTCCTTCGTCTGTAACCATTTCTTTATGTCCATTTCTTTGTTTTTTACGCTACCTTTTAAAACACGTTGTAAAGCACTGATGCCACTAAAGCTCGCAAGTAGTTCAGGTTTCCTATATGTTTGAGTCAACGCATCCATTGCAGCAAATGTTCTGATCAAACCGACCGTTAATAATGAAATGATTAAAAATAATTTTTCCTCTATTTATATAGCAACCAAAAATATTAACCAACCTGATAACGCATTGTTTCTTTTTTTTATTTAACGAAAAAGAATATATATATATATATATATATATATAGAGAGAGAGAGAGAGAGAGAGATTTCTCAGAAAAAAAGCATTAAAAATAAAACACACACACAAAAAAAAGTATACAGATAAATATTTTTTTATTAAAGTCAATATATAACAAGCACAACACTATACAAAAGATGATTTACTCTAAAAATTCATAGTATTCAAAGGTGTCTGGTGGACAAGTATACCCCGTACCTCTCTCAACACATCTTGCAATCGTACATCCTTTAAAAATTTAACAGTAATATACATTGCAGGTTTAATCAGTAAAAAATTATCTTTAGGTTCCCATATTCTGAAATAAAACCTATCAGCAATTTCATGCACATCGAGCGTCATTGCTACCGAGTCGAATGTTTCAACTTTATGAGCCCATAGCTCTTCAGCTAACGAAGCCGCATCTTTTAAATCACCGTTGTCTTTTATACAGGCGAGCAACGAATCTCGAAGAATCTCTAAAAGATATCGTGTAGCTAAACTCACATCTAAAGAAGCGGGTAAATCCTCTTCGATATGCCTTTCGTCAAAAACTTTATAAGCATTTAAAAAGTCCATAGAACTGTAAATATTATCCAAAGTAGCTGCAGAGATAAAGTTGTGCTTATCGTTCCTTTCAGTCCATTGCTGGGAAGATAAAGTAATCTGTTTACTAAAAGTCTTACCATTTTCAGATGTTTTGTTCGCAGTAAACGTAAAATTCTCAAAGTCAGCACTGTCGAACATTATTTGATGTATAGTAGCCTTGGATAAAGCTGTTAAATCATCGGAAGTTTGGGGTAAAGTAGTTCTGTGCATTATGAGATCAATCCATCCAGCATGAAAGGTTATGCCTTCCTTGGACGGATAGAATTTCTTTCCATACTTTGTAAATCGTCTTATGTGTACTTCTACAGCTCCTTTAAACATGCTAGGATACACAAACACCAAATCTCCTATGTGGATCATTCCGTCAGGTATTTCGTCTTCCACAAACACCAAACTCTGAAAGAAAATAAAAGAAACAATCAGTATAAAGTTATGTTTCAGACATGTTAAAAAATGAAAGTAATTTTCATAAACAGAAATTAGGTACTTACATTAGGCTTGTCTATCCTGCTCTTCTTGGTTACGTCTTCTACACTTGCAGTATCTATTCTATTTCGCTTGTCTTGTGATTGGATTGTTTTCATCTTTCTAAAAGTCAGGCTCACACGCACACCCGTTCTATTTTTCTGTCTCGGAATTCCATGGGTCCATGTTTGGTTCGTGGGTGGGTTCATGGTTAAGAGCGTAATTGACTTTAATTCGATCCCTTTAGTAGCATACTTGGGTCTCTTAAACACAATAGTACGTGTTTCTCCAAAACTAAGAGAACATATGGAGTAATTTTCCTGTAAATCTGATTCATCGTCTTTATGTTGTCCAATGCAGTCATTTCCATTCTCGTAACGATTCACGAGAACAAAGTTAAATTGCAGTCCAGTCACTTTCTCTACACCTTCTTTGAGTTCTTGAAGAAGAGGTGACCAAGGCTCGCTTTTTAACGTGAGCCCTGAAAAAGTGTAAGACACATCAGGATCCCCAAAAGCAGCAATCTTTCTGGCAATATGATAGGCTTTATTTTTTATAAACACTTGACATTGTTCTGGCGGTTGATAAGCGATTTCCTTTTCCAGTCTTTGAAAAATTTCATCTGGAGAATTAAACACGTTTTCGTGAATCATAAGATTGAGTCCGTCTTCCATTGTTATCCCATCATTAGGAATCGCTTGCTGCTTTTTTACAAACATTTCCTTCCGTTCAAAAATGCACAGTACGTTTCATTTTTCTGATGATTAAAAGAAAATAATCAATGGTAAAAACGAAGAAAAAAATTTTGGATTCGGAAACACTCCGAAGTTGAATGATATCGCACCAACACACACCAAATAAATACGAGCAACTGATACACACAGGGTGTTGCCAAAAGTTGACAGCAAAATAATCCGAACAATCGGTGTTGCCATTCACTCCAAATATTACAAGAAATCCAGCTCAACCCTTCCGTCTAACAAAATCCCCTCCGCGATTGGCCAGCGCAGTCAGTAGCCACGCCTCCGAGCAAACAGTGACGTCAACAGATCCACCCCCCTGGAGGGGTTTTGTACCGTCATGTTGATAACGCGTTACAGCAAGCAGATGATGCAATACAAAAAACACGTGGTTACTTCGGACTTAGCGATTTTCTTTTCGATAAATATTAAACACGTACATTACATTCGATAGTAAATACACCACATTAATTAATTACTCTGAATACAGATTATTAATATGCTAACACGGTAATTGGTTTAATTAATTTCAATGTTGCATTAATAATAAATCAAACAGGTTAATTCATTAATTAAATGCTTTTAATTAATTCCACGCAATAAAGATAGCCACGTGGGGGGGATGTATGAAGTCGAGTAACGCTGAGATTCAATCGCGTTTATTAATTAGTGAAATATCTTTAATTAATTCTGTGTATGAAGACTGTCACGTGGCTTTTCATTCACACTCAGGAATAACTAGTTGTCTTAATTAAGCTATTTAATTTACCAATACACACTCGTTACCGTGTGTAACTCTCGAGAAAAAAAATGACAATAATTATTTACTAATTAACTACAATTCGTTTTACACTCGTTCCCACGTGCACTTTCTAGAAAAAATCACAAGTCCGCATGTTATCAGCGAAAAATTTTCCAAGTCCCCATTCCGAAACAAGTTAATTCTAAAATTCGATAACAGATGGTGGTGCTAAAATTAATTAATAATTAAATCAAATTAACAAAAATTCATTAAAAGCAACCATCCCAAAATTACGATTCGGACCAAGGATTCTGCGGAAAATTTTCTCTAAGTCCGATACCGAAACAAGTTAATTCTAAAATTCAGTAATAGTTGGCAGCACTAAAACCAATTAATTAATAATTAAATCAAATTAATTAAAATTCATTAAAAGCAACCATTCCAAAGTTACAAGTGCAGAAAAAATTTCAAAGTCCCTTAACGAAACTAGAATACATTTCAAACTTTAGCGGTAGTAACGCAAGGCCCAATAACCTCATCGGTAAAGCTTCGGACTCCGAACCGAAAGGTCTGGGGTTCGAAACTCAATGCCGGCAAGTAAGAAAAAAAATAATTTTTAAAAATAAATCCAAGTCCATAAATTAATTCTAAAATTGAGTAATAGATGGCAGCACTAATATTAATTAAATAAAATTAACTAAAATTCATAAATTAAATAAATTCATTAAATTCAGTTCCAAATTCTAAGTCCCAAGCTAAAAAGGTTAGTTCCTAAACATAACACTAGATGGCAGAACTGAAATTTCAAAAAACCCGTTGCCATTCCCTTAAAAGAAAATCGGTGTTGCCACCCTGTAAAAAATACCCTCGTAACCTTTCACGAAAAGAAAACGAAACTAATAGCAGAAATCCCCTCCAGGAAGTAAACAACTCAACATCCAGCAAAACAACTGAACTCCACACATGACGTCACTTGACCACGCCCCCCTCGTCCATCAATGTCAATAGGCCACGCCCCCTCATCCATCAATGTCAATAGGCCACGCCCCCCCATCCATCAATGTCAATAGGCCACGCCCCCTTCTACTGTTCCGGCCATATCCCCCCCATACTACTAGCGCAATGTATTTCGAATCTTTTAGGCGGTTCTGTAGATAAACTATCCAGTCGAATGGAACCGAAAGGGGAGGTGCACAACTAGATGTTACAACAATCCTAAATATAAAGTTTCAACATTCTACGCCTAATAGTTTTTGAGATATGCGAGTTTAATGAATTTCGGCCCATTGAGCGTAATGTATTTCGAATGTTTTGGGCGGTCCTGTAAATAAACTATTCAGTCGAATGGAACCAAAAGGGGAGGTGCACAACTAGATATTACAACTATCCTAAATATGATGTTTCAACATTCTACGCCTAATAGTTTTTAAGATATGCGAGTTTAATGAATTTCGGCCCATAGAGCGTAATGTATTTCGAATCTTTTGGGCGGTCCTGTACATAAACTATACATTCGATAGCGACCAAAAGGGGAGGTGCACAACTAGATCATAGAGCAATAATAAATATCAAATCTCAACATTCTACGACCAATAATTTTTGAGATATGCGAGTTACATACATACGTACGTACGTACAGACGGCATGGAAAAACTGACCACAATAGACTCGGCGCTGGTCAAAATGAGTTGCAGACGCGTTAATATGATCGTGCATGCTAGCCTACGATGAGATGCATCGAAAAAATTCTTAAAATTAAATTTAGAGGTAGTCAAAATCGGTTTTTTAGTCGAAATTTGGCCCCCAAAATTTTTCGGGATCACATTACTTACTTATACTACGTACAAGAAAGTAAAAATACAATTTTGCAAAGTTTTAAAATTTATTCAAACTCAAGATAAAATAAAATCAGGCATTTATTGTTTTAGTTATTACTGATCATAATGTTACTAAATTTCATTCTACTCTCTAAAGCTGTTTTTGAGGGATACGAGAACAAACATTTACACGATTTTTACAAAATCTCAAAATATTTGAAATATTTGAAACAATTTTGGCATCTATAGTTAACAGATAAACGTGTCACATAAAATAATCTCAAATTTCATTCTGTTCCATTACAATTTTTCAGGAATGGAACAAACATTTCTCTATTTTCGCAAAATTTTAAAATCTGTAAAATTGATCATCTGTAAAAAAATAATTTTCACGGCTATAGTTTACCTATTATGTCACCAAATTCCTTTTCGTTCGCTTTAGTCGTTCTTACATGATGTGTGAATAAAAAATTGCGCATATTTTAAGATTTTCAAAAACTCTAAAAATCCAATAAAACTTTTTTAAAAATTCGTTGCCTATAGTTTAAGTTGAATGACCACCTATCATGCCACTAATTTGCATTTCAGTTTATGGTGTTTTGTATCCAGGCCCATACAACTAATGTACTCCTAAACAGGCCACGACAACAGAGAGCATAGCCAGTCGAGAAGAACACCACCTATTATTTTAAAATAAGCTTAATTATTACATTTAATTCTCACTCTTTCACACTTTCATGTATTTTAATGAAAAGTAAGAGAAAAATAATTAGTATTTAAAAAACATCTGGAGATTCCTTCACGGAATCTTGAGACATACTCTTTGACAGAAAAACTGTATTTGCCTTCAAATTAAAAAATTCAGTACTCTATGGTCGAATTTGGACCACTGGCAGACAAGTATAAAATTACTAACTTACCAAATGTTTCCAGATTAGCTGCCGTATTTTGAATAATCTTTTGGCCAGTTGCACACAAAATAGAGGCATTTTTCTGTTTCTAGTAAAATTTTTATACACATAAATGAAGATCAAATACATGATTAAGAATTTTATGGTTTGAAAATATTTTGATGATTTTTCTGCTTCAAAACAGGGAGTGCGTTTAATATGCGAGGGAGACTATTACGCGACTAAACACGATAATCAAGTTAATATAAATTTTCATTGGTGAAGACTATATTTCTGTTGCTAAAGTATAGAACCTGATAGTTCAATAGTAAAGATATGGGATCACTAACCGAACGGTCGCGGGAACGATTCCAAACATACCACCGAAAACATCTAATCGTTAATCAGTAGATGTGCTCGTTAAACTCGGTGAACAAAAACTTTAGAACGAAGAAACATTGAACGGTGAAGGAAGTGTAAAATCCAAAAAATGTAGTACAGCAAACCAATGAGCAACAAAGTACAGACTTACACAGATAAAGAGTACGAACAGTAAATAAAATAAATAAATAAATAATTTTTTTTTAATGTACAATACTGTTTTCAGTATATGAAATGAAGTAAAAAAGCAATAATAGTAACAGTAGGTAATAAAAAAATATTATTATTTATATGTAATTAACTTATTAGTGTGTATACTACTCGATAATACATTTGTAACTATGCACTTAATATGGCTTACATCTGGATCAGTGGCGTAGCAAGAGGGGGGCAGAGGGGGCGGTCCGCCCCGCGCCCCGGGTGTCATCCTCAAAGGGGTGACACCCGATGGCTTGTACAGCAAAAATTCCAAAAATATCGCTTGTATGGGGTAAAAAATACTCGTATGGGGGTGACACCACTTCTATCCGCCCCGAGTGTCACCCACTGTAGCTACGCTACTGATCTGGATCTACGCTACGCTACTAATCTGGAGTAAGTTTTTTAAAAAAATAACCTAAAAAGAAAAACGAACCAGTGATCAACAAATCTTCCTTTTTTTTTTCTTTTTTTTTGTATAAAGTACATAAATATATATTTTATAGTATTTTTGTACATTTTATATAGTTTTTAAAGCTTTATTAATAACTATCATCCCCCCATAAATTTCTTGAATTTTAATCCCCATCTTCTCCATCCAAAAATTCTTATTTGGACATACAAAATTACTTAGACATACAGGATATGTTAATGATGTTAAAAATCTGCCAGGATTTTTATATTTTAGAGCCATTTTATAAAGATATGTTATTAGCCTTAAATCTATTGGTACTTAAATATGCCATTTTCAAAAATCGCTAACTGCTTTCCACGTCTTGATTGAATAAATTGAACTGCCATTTCTAACGTCTAGCTTCTCGGTATAGAATGGAGTTCTGGAACCAAGACTTTTTATCCTTTTTACAAACAAGAGCACAATTGAGGTTATATGAATTCTGACTGGTCAAGATGATACCTAGATAAGAATCTTTGAAAGGGGGCCATAAAGCCATAAAACCTTTCTTTTTCCTCTCTCCCAACCGACTTCCACGAAATTTTCCCATACTCGACTAATACTGTGTAATAGAGGTCAGTTGAAAGACACAAGTCCTTAAGAGTTGTAATAGGCATAGTTTGCATTCTGTTCTGAACAAGTGTTCAAAGTTTGTTATTCTAGAACTTCCAAATTTTATGTGCCATAAAAATATTTTGTTAGCAAGATTTAACAAAACAAGTACAATTTTCACACTGAGGACGAATGATAGATTTTTTAGCTTAAAACTCTGTCAGATGTTCACTCTGTAAATGACATTAAATTAAATAAAATTAAGAAAAATTCAAAATTTTAGTCAAAATGAACATTGTAGTTTTTTTATTGATTGTCCAATATGTAATAAAAATAATAAATGTCCTATAACATTGGAATAATAAATACAATTGCTCAATGAATTAATTATGTAAATGTCCACTCTGGTATCAGACAGTACAATTTAGTTTGATTAAAATGAAGAACGATCAGCAATCTTTTTAGTTGAAAGTGCCACGGTATCCATAGTGATATAGAAAATTCTCATCGTTCAGTTAATTGTAAGGCGCCCGTTATAAATGATGAATGTATATAACAAATACTCAATTTAATACTCACGGAAGATTTATTAACAAGGTATATTGTGCTTTAAAGCCATTATCGTAACAAATCTTCTGATAAACACGTTACATATTTAAATTTCCCATAGTTCAGCAGAAGAACATAGTTCATGTATTTTAATCACGTGAAAAATGTCAAACTATGTTATCTGAAGGAAATATTTAAGCATCGCTCAAGTTGCAAATTTACTTTCAATATGACGTTAATTATCTGAAAGTTTATAAATCTTACGTGATTCTTTATGACGACAAGGTTAATTCAATTAGTATACTTGAATAGTACACCCGTCTTTTTTTTCTAAAGGAATAATATATTAAAACGATTTTGAAAAAAAAAATTTAAAAAAATCAAAGATTTTGTAAATGCACGTTTAGAATGTTTTAGAGTCTGTCTTTTTTTTTTTCCAAAACCACCCATAAATTTCTTGAATTTTAAAAGCACAGACTAATTTCAGCTTACAAAATTTGTCTCCCCCCCCTCGAATAAAAAGCATGTGTTATTAGTAAGTTAATATATGACTGAAGACTATATTGATTTTTTCTCTTAGATTTTTGGATAAGGAAGTGAATTTCCTTTGTAATCTAAATTCCCAAATAGGAATGATTTTGAATAGACTTCTTAATGAAGCGTACACCGATGTATTTTAGCGGTAATACAGTTTCTATGGAATTCTGGACTAATCAAGAAATGGTTTGGATTTAAGGCAGGATAAAAACACTTATTTTTCTTAGAGAATTTGCCGCAAATTAACTCATGAGCATTTTTTGTAAAGGAGGGAACTTTTTCTAAAATGCGCAGAAAGGAAATATAGTGTAAAAATGATAGCAAAATTAATATCATGGTCCTTTCAAACATTTATTTTCAAAACGGAATTTTTTTAATAAAATGAATGTCAATTATACATGACAAATTAATCCTCTCGTGTATTTTTAAAGGACATGCATAATGCATTAAAAATAATGAAAAAAGTTTCCTCTATACTTAGGATCAAGTTCATATATTGCCTTTTTTAGTAACCTTATTAAGGTTTGTATCTTGTAAAGAATATTATTAATGTTTATAAATACAACAAAAAATGCAGCTTGTAAACTCTAATGACAAAGTCCCCCTAACCAATTTAATTTTTTAATTAAAAAATTATTTTTTAACAATTTTCTGTCAAGATCTAAAAAAAAAAGTCTTCGTTCTTGAGAACTGAAACACCTTACCACCTTACTCTAGACTAAATTTCAGTATATTTGTCCGAGTAATAATCACAGACAGGGGCGTAGCCAGAAATTTTTCATGGGGGGGGGGTACGACTACTACAACTCATATATATGTATACGTGTGTGTGATAATGTAGTGAAGAATACACATTTTGTATGGCAAAAAATTCCTCATGGGGGGTTATGACCCCCCCTTGGCTACGCCCCTGATCACAGAAAATAGGTAAAAAATGTGTCGGATAAAAGTATAATATTTTATCATTTGTGTACTGCGAAATACATTAGGCCCCTTCTCTAAATCCTATGTAGCTCAACAGTGATAGCGTCCTGAATACCTTTCTAATTTATTTGCTGATTGTATAAATTTTTTGTTAATTAAAATAATAATTATTTATTTATTTGTTTTGGGAAAATTTATTAATATTGTAACACGATTATTCTTGGGTACTTCATTTCGTATTAAGTCCACTAAATATGATAACAGATTTCTATTTTACCGTAGAATATTCTTATATACTATTAAAGGGACAGCCTACTTTTAAGAAAGGGAAAATGTAGAAATTTTAGTTCAACTTTCATAATTAAAAAAAAAATAATGAATGCATGCAGAAACACAATTTTTTTCAGTTAACTACTATGACATTACTCTATTGATTAAAAATAATATTGTAGTTTATTATAAAGGTGATAATTTAAAAAATATTATTTTACCACACAATATTGTAAAAACAATTCAAGGGTACTTTCCCACTGCGCGCAAGATATCTCAATTAGAATTCCTTTGATCCTCATAATTTTTTTCTAAATTAAACAAAACATTATAATTAACAATCTAAACTAAAATGGTTTAATTATTTTCATAATTTAAATTAAAAAAAATATTTAATCTAAAAGTTTAAATTATCATAAAAATTTTGATAGTTTTACAATCATAACTTTTTTTCTATGAAACACAACCATTTCATTTTAGTTCGTTTTCTTCATTATATTAAAATAAATGCCTGAGAAAAATTTCAAGTTGATATCTTAAATAGTTTTTAAAATATCATGCGCGCAAACTTGAAAAACAGTGTTTTGAGAAAACGCTAATTAAAGTTCAAATTGTAGTTTTGGAACATAAATTTAATTTTTAAAAATTAAAAACATTTTCTATTGAAACATTTACTATTTAAAAATAATTTTACTGAGTATTTAAAATGATTAACCCAAAATATGTTTTAACCCATTTGTGCCTGGATATTTTTTCGACTTTCTTCGATTTTTACTGATAACAGAAATTATAGATATATTTCTGATGTCAACTTCTTGAACAAGGGATGATTTCTTTTAAAATCATTATGCATAAAAATCGAAATATCAACATCCTACTTGGTCATGTTAAAATATTTTCTAGAGTTGAGGCTCAGTACTCATGAATAAAGGCTAGGAAAAATAAATAACGTTTTCGACTAATAGCGAAAATGCCGTCCCAAAAAAGGGACACTAGGCATAAAGGGGTTAATATGACTTAAGAAACATCAATCTAAAGAAAAGCTCGACAATTGTAAATATGAAAAAATATGTACATACCTTAACAAAAGATACATTTTTAGGATATAAAGGCACGAATATTGGTAAAGTACATTATTTGAAGTTATTTTAATAATTATATCCAGGTATATATTTTTTTACTTTGCAACATAAAAATTTGATTTTATTTCACTTTATGAACTTTTCGATTTAAAATTTTCCGCTTTCATGCACATTGCCTTCGTTTTCTTTTATTGCCTCAAACTGAGAACTGTTGAGCATTTTTCTGGCTCTTCGAGTTTCTAAATTAAATTCTGTACATTTCTTTTCTGCCTCTTTTATGCTTTTAGTGTCAACATTAGTTGCAGCTTCTACAGCATGCTGCCCAACTTGCGTTTACATTTTCCTTTTTATCTCAATAAATAATTGTCATACAGAAAAATGGTTGGTATCAATCTTTTTAGAATAAAGTAAACTATTTAATGAGATAAAAATCTCAAAATCAATTTTTGGGGCATTTTAAAAGTAGGCTGTCCCCTTAAACTAAAGCTTTTATTTCTTGAAAAGCTGTTTCACTCAAATCCTTGAGTTTTGGCATTTTAAAATAAAGACATTCTGTACTTTATTGTGTGGTATATTGTTTATTATTTTAATAAGAGATAACAACATAAATAAGTATACATAAGAATAAATTCATAGACACACACACACACACCAAAAAAAAAAAAGTGCAAAATAATTTGTTTCCTCCAAAAATATCATTTTTCGTAATACCTTATGCATTTTATATAAGATATTTAGTATGAATGAAATTCTTGTGATTTTTTCCCCGTTTGTATAAACTAAAGTTGAAAAGTATACATTGAAAATGTTGCAGCCGCATGTCTGACAACTCAGAAAAATTTTAGATTCAGTGTCGTACCTAGGTAAAGTAACGTTCATGTGGCAGACAACATTATGCACTCTTTCTCTTAGTTAGAAAGACACTGAACACTTTGTACTGTCATTCTAAACATTTCTTTCGAATGACAAATTATATTTTCAAATTATAAAAGTCTCACAGATTCATGTTCTAAGAGCAGTCATTTTAAAATAGATATTTTAGCGTTTTGTTTAACTTGTTCGTTTTCATCGTTTCAAGGAAGCGACGACAGCGATTTTTTCTTCTGCACTCAGCGTTGCTTCCCGGCTTGGGTCTTTTAGTGCAGCTCAAATTTGGGTTGCTGGCCCGCAACAGGATCATTCAAAGACCGAAACTAGAAAGCAACGATGATTGCAGAAGAAATAATCACTGTCGTCGCATCCCTGTAAAGGTAAGAGTGAATGGGTTGATTGTTTCATTCATTGTGTCAGTGTCTTTGTTGGAATCTGTAACCCCTTTAAAGTATTGCGCATGGAAAGTGCCATACTCAGCTGCTGCCCTGGATAGAGAAGCATAGAGAATATGAATTCATGTTGGATTTTTAATAGAATAAACTTTTTAAAAATCACTGTGATTGTGTAATTAGTGATGGTTACAAGTTTTATAAAGAAGTTGCATTTGAACTCTTCTCAAGAATTGTTAATATCAAAGACGCAATTTCAGTTACTGCTAAATCGTTTGATATTTTGCAAAATCAATTCAGCAATTAGTTCTCTCCTCGCCCAATATGTTTAGTAGTAATTGTAAGTAAAATTAAATAAATCAATAAATCTTATTTAAAAAGGACAAAATGTACACTAATAATGCATATGCATATATTTTATTTTTTTAATGGTAAAAGTCTTAAGCACGTATTGCTAAATAAAAATCTATCCTAGCTCGCAGAACATTAGCGGTGGAAGTATTTTTTGATTTTTTTAAAGTAAAATAATGTATAAATTGGTTAAACCTTCAGATGTTCAATTATGATACCTAGGCAGTTACTGGTAACTAGTACCATCGCTTTTACCTATATATGAGATCAAAATTTATAATGATTTTTATGTGAAATTAGCTCTTATTCACAACGTTTTCTCTTTACGTTCAAAACACAAATCAAACTTCTTGAAATCATCATAGAAGTTTTTAGAGCTACAATATAAATTCCATAACCAATAATAACAAAGAATTACACCCAGCAAGTTACGCTGTTTCAACGAAGATTTACACTCGAGGCAGGTCGAATATTATAGAAGAAAATATGATTTTAATCAAACTTGAATAGTGAATAAATATATTTTTAACAGCAGTGTGATCGAATTAGCCGAATAGAAATAGCCAGGAAAAAAATTAATCGAACATTCGTACCATTTAATCGATTAATTGACACAGATATAATTGTTATTGAATTACAGAAACTTTAAGATCCAATGACGAATATATGTTGATGAATAAATGTTGATAAAAAATTTTGATAAAAACTCAGAATTTTAATCAACAATTTAATTCGCATTAAATACAGATTAGTTCTACTGAAAATGATTTGCAAATATTAATTTGATGATACCATTTAAATGTTTTTTAATTCATTAAGCAATTTTTAATTCATTTTTTATAATCGCACTTCTATACACTTGGCTTTTAACCAAGTTTTTAAGGTATTGACCAGAGAGATTGCATTGAGTTTCAATATTTATCTCATAAAGTGCAAAATTTCTATGAAATTATAGAAACAAATAATGTATATCAGAAACATTAACGTATGCTTCGAAATTATGAGCTAACTGAAAAATCGGTATCCATAAACAGTAAATCTCCCCCCCCCCCCCCGAAATCGCTTTTTTAGATTATAAAAGACCGATTTCGTTTGTAATTTCATAAGCGCAGGGTCACACGCAGGATTCTATTTTGGGAAGAGTAAAACTCAAAAGATATCAATCAAAAAGCATATGTTTGAGATTTTTTCTTGCACGTTATATCTTTTCGCACGGTCAACTGTTTTTAAAACCAAATAACAGCTTATAAAGCTTACTTTCTTTGTCTAGGAATGACCATTACTTTTTTTTGTTAACAACCCCTCAATTCAGCTTCCCCTTTCGAAAGGTGCGGGGTGAGGGGTCAAAGTTCTTCGGACTTGTGGGTGAGGAAATCGCTTATTTTGGAGAGTGGTCGCGGGACTCTAGCAGTAGGGTGCCAATAGCGGAACCAATTCTCAGTTGTAAGCAATAAATTTTACCCACCGCAGAAAGTGGGGTTACTATATTTGGCTTGAAATCTCCGAAATACGTTCATACGGTACAAACAATTAGTGTATTTTTGCATTGTATAATTATAATTTTTCCTGAACTCAGATAGTCTTTTATTATTTTAACTGTTCACATTTGTGTACCCTGTGCCCCCCCCCATTTTTTATTTATTGATACTCAGTGCTCTGTGCATATTTAACTTTAATACAATGCCTTAAGAGCGAAGTTGGAGGGAGCAGAGGCCCCCAGGTACTCTGGAAATCAGTCTAGTTGCGAAGAAGCGAAAATAGAGTGAGTGTCTTCATAATCCAAGATGTGGAGCTCGAGCGAAGACGATGCGATTATCGCGTATCTTGTATGCGCATCGCCCGTCAAAAAGAAAAAAAAAATATGGGGTTCACCCAACGCTTCAAAAGAGAGAAGCATTGGGTGAATTTAATTTGGTGAAGGAATTGCTGTCAGATGAAGACAGATTTTATAATTATTTTCATGTTGGGATAGAGGATTTCAAAGAAATTTTACAGATGATCGAGCCGGTCATCAGAAAGAGTAATGTAAGTCCCTTCACATAAATCCAGGAGCCATCACTAAAATTATTCTATCTTATGGGCACCCATGCTGTGCGCTACTGCATAAACCTACTCTTAAGTATTGTGATTGTGATTTAGTATGTATCATAGCTAACATCTGTTTAATCTTCCAACTTGCGTCCGAATTGAGAATTTTCATTACAATATATTTCAATAGTTTTTCCTTCTTTTTTTTAATTCTCTTTATTTCATGATATTCCCACATGACTAAAGATTGATACTTATCACATACAAGATAGATTGACATTTAAGATCACATATAAGATAGCCTGTTGTAAGTTGTGTTCTTAAAGGGAATTTTTCAGAAATAGAAAATTTATTTATTTAAAATAGTGGTCTGATTTTTTTTAAATTGTATAAACACTTACAAAATTATATCATATCTATTATTATCTAAGTGTTTAATTCTGTCTTTGCGTACATACAAATGTATGTGCGTGCTAACCTATTTTCGTTTTTACCAAATATAAGATTAAAAGGGCCCCCAGAATCGTTATCACCCTTGGGCCTCGTAAACCCTAGTTACGGCACTGTATCCGTGCAGGGGAAATATTGCAAAATATGAAAGTTACGATTTTTTTTTTGGGGGGGGGGGTGGATTTTTCATAATTCATCATGTGTTGATTTTTTGTAACGGTTTATAATATAGATTATAAACGATAGGCACATGTAAACGCGTTTTAAAAGTAACCTTAGAAATGAAGAAAAACAACTTTCTAAATGGGAAAGTGTTTGGAACAGGAGCGAAACTTTTTAAACGGGTTGTTTTAACACCGTAAGGAAAAGGAAAATATGGGACACATAAATAAGAACATTTTAAGCAGAAACTTCTTATGAGGTTTTACTGTAGATCAAAAGGTGTTAATAATTAAATAAATCAGTAAATTTGCCATTTTGATCAGATTTGATTTTTGCCTGTAGAACATTGGCCAAAATGAGTTATTTTCCAAGAAATAGAAGCAATTTCTAATAATGGTAACTTTCACTTTTAACTACCATTTCTTCCCCAACAGACAACTCAGAAAAAGGATGTAGTACCTCACACTGAGCCTTATTATCGCATGGGCAAATCGGGACTTTGCTCGATAGGACCCCAATATCAAATGTTGTTTTGAAATATTATTTTTTATATTAAAATTTTATGAAAAAAAAACAAATTTTATAGATGAGGGCCCCAAATTCATCAATGCACGGGGCCCTAGTTGGTCATAATCAATCTCTGCTCACAAATTTAGTGTGTACGTTCACCTTTTTTTATGGGGTGGTGTTAGATCAACAAGCCGATTTCTTATCAACTAGTTTATTATGATTAGTGATAAATAAACAAAGTTACAAAAATTAAATAAGAAACGCTTAATAAAGCGAATTAAAATAACTAACTTTACAATTGCATGCTTTTCATAGAAAACTGTAAAAATACAAAGTTTAAAATCATTTTATTTCTAAGGTTATAAAAATCTTGAAACCGAAATTTTAGTTTTATGTACGTAATAATTTTACGTTGTTTGTTTGTTTGTGTGTGTGTGGTTCCATGAGAGACAAAGATTCATCTCACACGTTCTATTAAATACCAGTTTACTGACTGTTCAGTTTCAATTGTATGAGTATTGTGTAAGTGATTTTTTGTGATAGCTTTCAAAAAGTAAGGTCGCTGAAAAACATTATATACAGTGATAATCTTTAACTTTTAGTAATTTTATAAAATGTTATTTTTTATCGTTGATTATTATCACGATTTAAACCTCCAATTTTAATCATTCGATAAAAAACCATCGCCATCCTTTAAATAATTGACTATTAAAATTTAAATAGTAAGTACATTGTATTATTATAATTTATACAAATGAGCAATTTTCTGCATGCCACTCGATTCCCTTCCCTATGCCTCTACAAATTACATCACACTAGCTTCACTAAGATTTGGCTGAACATTTTGGCGACGGTTTCATGGAATAGTGTAACCATTTCCTGTAAAAAGGTGGCGATACTCCGCTATTAAACCAACAAAAGATAAATGGGGACCGTGAATAATATCGTGGTTTCGCACATCCCCCATCTATTGTTCGGTAGAGGACACTCCAAGTGTCGCAGCGTCCTAACCATGACGAATTTCCCCGTTCAAATACATTGTAACCGCGACATGTCTCTGTATATTTGCAAGGGCCTTAAACGCGACAAATTCAATTAAGGAGAATTTGTGCTCTTCTGTCATCCTTATCTTTCGATATTGCGCGACACAGCCCTTTTTCGAACGATGGGCGACAATGATCAATGGTCGACACACAACAATGAACCAGTAGTCGAGAATGATCTATTTTAACACTATTATTGGCCACCTGCCCTGCCCTAGGGGTGGTTTTTAAAAAAATAATTATTCCAGCTTCAATGTTAGATTTTCATCTCCATAATTTTCTGCAAGCAAAGCACTTTTTTTCTCCTAAATTCATGTTCTTGACTTTTGTATACCATAAATATAGTTAGACAATAAATGGTGATTTGATTTGCTTTGCTTTGATTTGAATGATTACCTTTTTCCAAGTTTTCGGCTGTCTAAAAAACCAGTTGAGTGCAGAAACAGCATAAGTCCGAATCAAATTTTAAATTTTCCTGAGCCTAATTGATGTCGAAATTAGGTAATATTTGCATGACAGAAACATAAATGCATGTTATGACACAGGAAAAAAAAAAGTTTAAATATTTGAAAATTTGGAGGAGTTATGAAGTTTTTTCTCTCTCCTGAAAAATTTCCTTTTTGTGACTGAGGTGGTATCTGGGCTGTGTCCCGCAATATCGAAAGATAAGGATGACAGAAGAGCACAAATTCTCCTTAATTGGATGTTTGTTCTCGTTTTTATAAAAACTTTTCAAAAAGAAACAGACATACAGTGGAACTTCTTTTTGCATATCTAACCGACCCCTTATTGCGATCAAGATCACGCCGAAACCCATTACAGGAAATTTATGACTCTTCTGACCTTCTGACAGACCTCTTCCGAAGAGAGCATAGCCTAACCAGGAAAGACAAGTCAATTATCTTTTAGATGGTCCCGCTTTTGAACTCCAACATCCCGGCTAAGATAAATCGTTTTTCTGTAAACTGGGGTACCACGGACGAGGGGACTCTGCGAAAGCTGTCAGTTTGATTGATTATTACAGTTCCTAAGCAAACGGAGAAATCTTTTGCATTCTCAAATTCCTTCTTCCTCAAAAAAATCCCGATCCAGTTTTTTATAATTAATTGGAACATTCATGAAAGTTTATTCGCATTTTTATATGTTTGGAATTCTTTGTAAAAAAACAAAAAAAAATGTTTTTTTAAGGCTGAAACACTTAGTTACGATATTCTAACAATTTCCCACATTTCTGTTTTTTTCGTTTGGACACATTTTAATGCAATTTTCATTTGGTTAGCATTGGAAATTTTTGATTTTTTAAATTTAATTTCGTTTCAAATTTCGCTCTCGATTAGTGTGCACATTTAAATTCTATTAAGGAGTTCGCGCACAGGCCGCAGCGTGACACAGCTGGTATATGCGTACGGTATACATCAGCGTTACACATTTTTCTCCACGTGTTGGATTTTATTCGATTTAATTAATAATTATGTACGTGAGATGTTAATATTCAAGGTATGTTATCAGATAAAAAGAAAAAAATCTTTGAAGCACCTCAGAGCCAGTCAAAGTCGAGACAATAAAGTGGCAAAAATGGCCCTAAATTATTTCTACGTCACTCCTCTGGGGTACTTTGAATCCCCCCCCCTTCCCGCGTAAATCAAAAGTAAAAGAGGTAAATGAAAAATATTTACGATTTCTTATTTAAGATTTGTTCTTTCCTTGCGTAAGACAACACAAGAAAAAAAAATCATGAAATTTTGAGATGGTGATGGCAACCCTCTGCCTGATTTACCAATGCAATGCCTCTTAAAGTAAATTAGGAAATATCAAACAAGAAAAATAAATACTCCGTGAGGAAATGGGGTATCTACTTTCCTGTTAGAGTATTTACACTCATATTTCTGTTGTCTTGAATGTTAAATTTGATTTGGATCATTTTCTTAGTTTATCTAATGTACTTATTATGAAAATAATAGCAAAGCTGCTAACTGCCATGAAAATGGCGCTTAAAATACATTTTTATACATGTTTAAAATAGCATATTACTTTTATTGAAATGTGATTTAATTAATAGCATGGCTGTAGGGTATGTTTCAAAAATAAAAAATGTGATTTAAATAAAAAAATCCAGTTTAAATAAAAAAGCGCATGTTTATTTATTTAATTAAAAAAAACACGAACCCTGCCCAAGTAGCACAAACTTGTTCAAAAGCCGTAATTTCTACGTTCAGCTAGAAAGTTACCATCCCGTACAGATTTACGGTGTCGCTTACGTCAGAATGTCCGGGCAAAGCACGTACAATGATCGTCGAAATCTGGGTCCAGATCAGTGTTCTCCACACGTACTTAAAACGTTATATAGCTGCTTATGCAGGACGTACTTGAAACGTTGTGTAGCTGCTTATGCAGCTATAACCGATATTCTACAGCTTTTTTTAAAAAATAAATTACCCCGCTTATCTGAATCAACGGCTAATTAATAGGATTAATGCTGCTTATTAAAATTTTCGTAAAAACGGTGTTCTGATTTAGAAATATATTACAACATTGTTTGTGCAACTTTCATTTAAATACTGACTGATGTATAAGTATTTTATGTATATATATTAGTTATTGATTATTTACTTTCTATTCTATTCAAGTTATTCATTATTCATTTTCTATTCTATTCAATATCTAATTTTTATGTCAAACATATAACCTTTAAAAATTCTTGTTTTATATTATTAAAATTTTATAAATATTGAGAGGTAAGAGAGCTCTTAAGGAAATGGCTACTTTTTTTTATTTTTTACTGCCATTGGAAATAAAAAATAATTTGCAATTGGAAAAATATTTAACTCTAATAAACTATATATATATATGTGTGCTGTCCTTTTCTTGTTTTTTTTTTTTTTTAAATAATAAAAAAAATATTTGTGTTTTGATGTTATATTTGTTTTCTATTATAACTCTTTTTTGTGTGTGTTTGTATTCTTTTCTTCTCTTTTTATTTATTTATGTACTTCTTTATCAAAATCCCAGGAGTTTCCCTGAAAAACCAGTAGAATTTATTGCTATACAATGTGCCCATTTTGTTGGTGTATTATTAGAATGTTATTATTTATTTTTGTACCTCTTTATCAAAATCCCAGGAGTTTCCCTGAAAAACCAGTAGAATTGGTTGTTATACAATGTGCCCTTTTTGTTGGTGTATTATTAGAATGTACTTTCACACTGACATAAAAAAATTATTTTCAATTGTAGTTACAAATAAGGCACATGCAGATTTTAAGTTTTGTACTTAACTTTTTTTTATTGTATCCATATAAAATAATGTTCATAAAATGCATTCCTCCAATTAAAATGACAAAGCCGAAACGTTTGGCATGCATGTATATTGCCACTATACTACTAATTGCAAGGTTTTTACACATTTAATGAAATGAAATTCCCAGTCTTTTTTTCAATTTTCCCCACTACTTTTATAAGTAAAAAAAATAGTTATTTTATACACTGTTATACAAAATACCTATTTTAAATTTGAAAATAATATTATTATCTACATTAAAAATTTAAAATATTACCAACCAATGGATCAATTTTTACTCTTAAGACACAGGAGATTTCAACAAAGGAATGTTAAAAGAAAAGTATTCAGTTGTAAGATTGATATTAAGATGAATGTGCGAGGATTTTCTTAAAAATTCAGGAACTTACGAACTTTTTAGTATATGGCAAACATTAAACAAAGTTTACATTAATCAATTGATTTATGTCTCATAAATCAATTTACTGCATTGCAGAGTAAATACTTTTTTTTAACATACTATTAACATATCAGCTTTGCTAAAAATTTTAATACTCACAGGCTTGACGACTTATTTATTTATTCTTTTCATACTACAGCAAATCTAGAGTGCAGATGGCAATTATGTCACGTATACCTAATTTACCACACACAAACATTTGAAAAAAAAAAAAACCTTCTTGGTACTTTACCTTAATTTATTTCCCTAATCTAGATGATATAAATCAATGTCAATAAAGCCGAAAGAAGAAAAAAAGTGTGTTTTCTGAAAATGGAGTTAAGGTATCTCAAACAAAAGAAATAAGATTGTCAATTTTTTAAATATTTATTCGTCAATTTTTAAAATATTTAAAATATTATACACAAGCAAATTGAATTTTAAAGGAGCTTTTTCTTCTGGTAATGTCTGAATGTGGCATGTTTGAGCCAGTTTTATTATATCTTCTACGATTTTCGACACTACTTCCTTCATTAGTGGATGTTCCCTTACAGCAACTAAAAGAAAAAACAAATTGCATTATATTTTTATGACAAAATTGTACAATCGATACCAATACAATAAAGTAAAGTTTGTTTATATGTAAAGGGAAATCTGGAAATGAAAAACCGTATTTAAGTCCTTCAACTGACAGCCATTTTAAATACTCAAGCAAATACAAAACAAATTGAATTCATCTGTGATTTGCCAGATGATATAAGTATTCAATGTGCATTCATGGAATGACAACCACATTGTTCCCACGACCAAATTTAAAAAATGAAACTAACATATCCTCTTCAGACCCAAAAAAATCTTGCATGTCAAATTTAAGAGCAATCTCTTAATTAAAAAAAAAAAAACTATTAACATTTAAAAATGACTAGTAAAAACTGCATTTTGAAATAATTTTTCGAACAAAATCTTTATTCAGAATCACAATCTCAGTAGTAAAATACTCTTATGATCCATAAATGAAGACTAACAAGACACTTTCAAAGGTAAAGGATGTTTTAACTCTTTGGCTCCCAGGCCCAAGGAAACTTCACATCCATTGTTTCAGAGAGAAATAGCCGGAAAATGCCTCCCCCCCCATCTAACGAAAGCGAGCACATTCATCACTAGTTTTTGACAATCGGGAACTTCCCTTTTTGAAGGGGTGATATTCCGAAGAAGGTCTAATGTAACTGCTTTTAATAATAGATTGACATTGGAATGTAACTTGTAGTGTGTAGTCCTGCTTCGTTAACTTGACAATCGGTCACGTGAATTTGGTGAGTCCACTAGGGAAATTAGGGAACAGGTTTTCCTTCGGGATAAAATCAGGTAGTCGTATTTGGCACCTTATTGCGGATCAGGGTTGGAAAAAAACCCGGTTTATTTGAAAAAAACCCAAAAAACTAGTTTTTTTTGGTTTAAATCGGGTTTTATTGGTTTAAACCAGGTTTTTTTTATTTCTTAAAAAAAATCCTTTTATAATTACCTGTTACATACTTATAAATAAAATTATTTGTAAAATGTTCAAAATAGCAATTGATATTCCTTCTGAAAGTAATTAAAACAAAGTAAATAAACAATTGTTGCTATACTTATGAGGACATTGAAATCATTCAATTTTAATATTTTATTTAGAGATACTATTTTTTATATTTAGTATGTAATATAATGCAATATTAATTGTTCACTACATTTTACATGGAATCTTCCACTTAGATTCATCAGTAATAAAGGTGATAAGTTGTTCAAAATGATAGTTTAAAATTAAGTTGTTAAAACACAATACCCGTACTTTAGAAACAAATTAAAAATGCACCCTATAATTTAATTCGTAATTTTTAATAATGATAAAACAATAAGGTGTCCACTAGATTGATATAAAAACTTATTGTTGATACTTATAAGGATAATTTTAAAAGATATCAGAACGTATTCTATCTGTAGTATTCGGAATTTTAAATTATTCTGGTACTTGCATATAATCCCGACAGTCAATTCCGCCAAACAATTTTTGCGTCAAATGTGCTGGCAAACTGTTGCCAAACGTATTTCTAACAATGAATTATTTCATTTGTCCGGCATTTATCGTGGCAAAAAATTGCTCGTCTTGGCAGACCGCCGGGATAATACGTAAGTACCATTATTCTTTTAAAAAAACCAATTGGTTTTTTGAGGAAAAAACCATTTGGTTTAAACCAGTCGGTTTAAACCATGCCAACCCTGTTGCGGATACAGGAAATTTCTAGCACAATGAAGAATGAGCATGCGGGGCAGGTGTGCCCTTTTATTCGCTTTCACTCTGGGGAGTGGGAAACCAGATGATCACCA
>JAWZYV010015843.1:0-49802 GCA_038373885.1 Cheiracanthium punctorium | reverse complement strand
GATGCATGACGTCATCCCATGATTGGTCGATTGTATGAAGCGTATCGTTGATGCTGCCCTCTGTCGTCAATATTTCTAAGCTCTCACGAATGTAGGCATATATACTATTTTTAAAGTTGGCTATTTTTTTAATATTTTTAAAATCAATGGTAATGGGCTCTTTCAAAGCAAGACGGGCTAGAGCGGTACTTTGTTTCTGGAGGTTAATGTCTTGAAAATGTTCGTTTTTTCGTTCTTTAATTTTCCTTTTTGTAACGCCGATGTAGCAATTTTCTTTATTAGTATTGTTTGACATAAAATTAATTTTATAGATCCCTGCGGTTTCGATGGGGTTGATTGGGTCTTTTTCCGATCTAATGCGCTGAAAGATTGTTTTATTAGGTTTAATTGGAATACGGAAGTTCTTTTTACTGGCGATATTAGAAAGTTTATTGGCTATCCCTCGGCTAAAGGGGATAGCGGTAGTAAAACGTGGTTTATCTTTTTGACGGTTGTCTATAACATTTAATTTACGTTGCCTAGCTTTGAAAACTTTGTCGAAAATTTCTCGAGGGTAGTGGGCGTCTTGACATTGTTTCTTTATGAAAGCAATTTCTTTTTGAAGGAGGTCGTTGTTAGAACACACTTTGAAAGCGCGGTCGATATAGGAACGAATAGCAGCAATTTTATAGTTGAAAGGGGTTTTAGATTTAAAATTTACTATATTAGTATTACAAGTAGGTTTTCGAAAAATGGTGGTCTCAATGAGATTATTGTTTCTGGTTATGTTCACATCTAAGTAATTGAGGCTATTATTGATTTCTTTTTTGTAGGTAAATTTAATGTTCGGGTCTATGGCATTAAGTATATTGATCAAATTATTTTCTTCATTATTGTGGGTGGTAATCTTTCAGCGCATTAGATCGGAAAAAGACCCAATCAACCCCATCGAAACCGCAGGGATCTATAAAATTAATTTTATGTCAAACGATACTAATAAAGAAAATTGCTACATCGGCGTTACAAAAAGGAAAATTAAAGAACGAAAAAACGAACATTTTAAAGACATTAACCTCCAGAAACAAAGTACCGCTCTAGCCCATCTTGCTTTGAAAGAGCCCATTACCATTGATTTTAAAAATATTAAAAAAAACAGCCAACTTTAAAAATAGTATATATGCCTACATTCGTGAGAGCTTAGAAATATTGACGACAGAGGGCAGCATCAACGATACGCTTCATACAATCGACCAATCATGGGATGACGTCATGCATCGAACTTTCAAGAAGAAGAACGAAGAAGATATAAAAAGAAGCCGCCATTAGTGAGAGATCCAGAAACGACTGAAGATGGTTATGTGTGTAACTGAAATATATATCGTGTACGGGGGAATAAGGTATTCCCAAATAAAAAATTTTAACTAATTAATCCGCCGTATTAAATAATGTTTTATGTGTTTTTATTATGCTTTAATTCTTTATCTATTAAAGATAATTAGGCAATGTGAATTGAAAAAATGGAAACTGAAATTCTTCCAGATTTTATTTATGCACTCGGGTATATGAAATCTGGATAAATTTCAGTTTCTCTTAATCTATTCAATCAATTCTGCAATATAGAGAGGATAATGATAACTGTAAGTGCTCCTATAAACTCCTGTTCACATACTTCTGTTACTGAAAATTTCATATATTGTAGTTTAGCCCCTAGTGGTGAAATGTTTTGGATTAGTGCATATTGCAAAATCTTTTACCGACACACTAGTTGTGATTGAACCGAAAAACATGGTTGCACGATGTAATCACTAAAAGTGATTACACCAAGTCCCAAGAACATTGAAAATTTTGCCAAGAATATTGAAAATGTGCCATAAACCAAGAAACTTGAAAAGTGTCTACTTGCCACATTGTGCTAGAAAGAAATAGCACCTAAGTGCTAGTAAGGTACGAAAAAATTCCTCTTCTTAATTTTCAAAGAGTTAACACTTTTTAAATTTGCTTACAACTACCATACAAAAAAATTCCCAATAAGTAAAATGTACCCCATGCACAAATGAGATTATGGACAAAATTTCAGCCTTTCATCATAAAAGGTCTTAAGAGATATCTATAAACAAAGATGATTGGGGTCTATACTTGAATTTGAATGTAACATATTCTTTCAAATTATCCATATGACCCTTAAAATGTGATTTTTTTCCCTTACAGAGCTACTGAAAAGTGGTTTAAGTCAGTACATATTATCTTCATACATTTGACACTTTTCTGGATATAATTCTCAAATTTTGTACATCACCTCATTGGAATATGGAGCATATTTTACTGATTGGGGATATTTTTGTATGCGGGTTATATACAAAAAGTGTAACATTTTGGGAATACACGAAATAAATTTTTCAATGAGAAAACATGTAATTCTCCAGGGCCAGCTGCAATTTCTAGCAAAAAAAGGTGCCGGAGCCTTAATATTCTTATGTTAATACTCAGTAGCGAACTGCAAACCCCTGCAATATGGGGTTGGTTGCACATTTAACTAAAATAACGATAATTTAAAGATTTTCCCATATAATAATTATTTCACAGAACAGTGATATAAAATTAAATAGTCGGAAATTAGCAGGAAGAAATATAAACATTATACAGAAAACACCCAAATTCTGGTGGTCTCAGGACTCTCAAATCTGGTCGAGGTGAAGCGATTGATTTGTCTTGTCTGCTAAAATCAGTTTGAGCTTGAAAAGGGGAAAATTTATGAATTAATGTACTAGTGTTGGGCTTCGGAGCAAAGTATTCATGAGCTTTGCTGGGTTTTGCCTAATATGTAAAAATTCACCCAGGAAAAAGAAATACAGGGTCAGAGTTCCAGCTTTTGATTTCTGTTCTGATTCTAACTAGAAACAAAATTCAAAAATGTAATTGTAGAATTGTTTAGTACAGTTTTATGAGCTAACATTGCGAAACAGAAATAATAAAAAGGCAGAAGCTTTATGGAATTATACATTTACATTTTGCACTCATGTTTACTGTCAATTTAAATAATTATGCAACTAAGTAAAGATTACATTAATTGGTCTACGTCTTTAATTCAGTTGATTTATTGGATTATTTTTTTAATTCATATTCAGACGTATTAGATTAATTACATGTACAAATATGTTATGCGATGCATATGTTACACTTTTTTATTAATGGGATAACTGGTCTTATTTTACAGGCATTTACATATTTAAAAGAACACTATGATAAATAATAACAAGCAGTACATTTATTTTTTATAAAAGAAAAAAAACAATCTGAATATATCGTAATAGGAATTTAAATAAACACTTCTTTATTATAAATATTAATGGAATTTGATGTTTTCTAGGGCATACAGAATATCCGATGAATTATAATTCAAAAACAAAACTTTATTCTTGCATAAATCTCACAACGTAAGAAAATTTCGCATGCACAACAATGATATTTGTAAACAAACAGTAATCCGAATAACCTGCCGAATCTTAAAACAAACGTTGTGTTCATTCCCGTACATAATGTTGTCTTTCCGAACGCAGTACCAGCGGAAAAAGTTGCTTGAAATATCATTAAAATATTATATGTTAAGCTTTTTAAAATATTAAACGCCACCTGGGACACAAAAGTCGAATGTCTGATTAACAAATTCCATCCATTACAATCATCCAAAAAATTAAATTTAATACTTTTTTTGAATTTTGAAAATCGGGTTTTTCCCATTGAAATACATTACGAGAACCCCAAGCTGTCACGCAAGACGACGACCGATCGCAGAGAGGAGGGGTCCGTCGAAATGCTCTATTCATTTTATAAACTAGGGCGTTCGTATACAAAACTCAGTGAGTTTAGTTTAAGGGGACCAGTTTAAGGCGACAACATATTTACCATGTACACTGTGTACACCCTCCAAAAAAAGTATTCCAGTAAGAGATAAATTTCCTATTTTAGATTTGCGAATAATAATTGAATTTTTGAAAAACGTAAAACGTGACAGAAATATGGAAAGTCATATTTATTCATAGCCTATTCATATTCTATGATAAATAATTTTTAATATACGAAACCAACGTAGGAAATTTTTACTCGAATACTTTTTTGGAGGGTGTATACCAGTATACCCATACTTTAAATCTTGACTGACTTTGATACTTAAAAATGAACTAATAAATTAATGGAAGTATTTCATTCATTTATAAATATTTAAACCAGAAGTATGAAAGGAACATCATGTTGAAATATTGCAATTTATTCAAAATTTAACTCTTGGAATAGTATTTGTACTTTTCAGAAGACATTGCTTTTTACATTGGATCATTTTGTGATAATTTTTCATGAAACTTTGCACACCCTCTAAAAAAGTATTCGAATGCAAGAAAATGTTCGTACGTGAATTTCAAGCATGGTTATTTATAAAGAGGGAGTAATCATTAACAAAACTGAAATCGGAAATTTGGCTCATAGTCGGATACTTTATTGAATGTCTGTACACGCTACACCCCAGACAGCATAAACTTGTCCAGAACATGTCCATATGATATCATGGACAAGTTTGGGACATAACTGACATCCCCAAATTTGTCTATATCTTGTCCATAATACCCCCCGAACTTGTCCATATGGTACAATACGGCGTCCATAATGATATCCTCTGGACAAAATATAGACATCCATATGGACATGTTATGGACATCCAGAACTTATCCATATGGGCATGTTATGGACATTCATATGGACATGTTATGGACATTCATATGGACATGTTATGGACATCCATAATTTGTCCATAAAAAGACATTCTGTGGATATTTATCTCATATCCACAGTTTATTTTTATGCTATGGATAAGTTACTACCATAAAGGAATAGAAGTATCTGTTTCATCAGTAATTTCTGAATTGAAATGAAGCTATTACAAGAACTGCTTGTAGGATCACACATATTTGAATCTTCAAAAATATTTTCATCGATCCTATTTTCAAATTCATTATGAAAATAATTATAATCGTGCGCATTAATAGGCTTTGATTCAATATCATTCACATTACATTCAGCTTCAATAAGGAATAATTCATCATTAACTTCTTATTCAACATTTCGCCATTCCTGACGAGTCGACTTAATTTTTTTATTAAAATACACATTAAGTCAAAAAGTTGTACATTACCCCGTATTGTAAAGAAGAGTGATATAGGCAAGCAATATGCAAGAAATGCGCATAAAAATGTTATAATTATTTGACAAGGAAACTTCAAATATATGGGTACTATCTACCACAACCACCACAGATTATTAAAAACAACGTGCATACAAAAATGTTACTGCGCATGATCAAACAAATTGAGCCAATCAGAGTTTGTCGCCGTTAGATTTTCCGATTTATGTCATAAAATAGACATGATTGGGGTGTTTAGATGTCCAATTCATGTCATATAACAGACATAATATGGATTTCCCGTTTTGTCGTAATAAGACTTAATTGGGGTGTTACATGCCCCAATCATGTCTTATTCTAGACATATTATGGACTTTCCCAAAGATGTCGCAAAAATGATGTCCAGGAGATATCTTATCATAGACATAGACATGTTTTGGACAAGTTTGTCCAGATATGGACATAAACTGGGCAAGTGTGCTGTCAGGGACATACACCCATACACGATTGCGCACGATTATAAAAATAAACTGTGGATATGAGATAAATATCCACAGAATGTCTTTTTGTGGACATATTCTAGTTGTCTATAACATGTCCATATGGACAAGTTATGGATGTCCATAACATGTCTATATAGATAAGTTCTGGATGTCCATAACATGTCCGTATGGATGCCTATATTTTGTCCAGAGGATATCATTATGGACGCCGTATTGTGCCATATGGACAAGTTTGGGGCGTATTATGGACAAGATATAGACAAATTTGGGGATGTCAGTTATGTCCCGAACTTGTCCATGATATCATATGGACATGTTCTGGACAAGTTTGTGCTGTCTGGGCAATGACAACGAACGCTTTCAGAGATCGAATTTCATTGTTTCTCTGAGTAGATGGCGCTTTTAGTTGGTTTATTTTTCTTATTTCTTCAGTTTTTTCTGAAAGAAATAAACTAAGTGGAAACTTTCAGGGAAAAAAAAGTACAAATCTTTACATTTGAGGACAAAATGTAAAAAAGATCTATATTTGGGGACTGTCCTCGAATTTCGAGGACGTATGGTGGGTCACCTTAGTTCAGTTTCAAACTAAGTACACTGAGCACGTAACAGGTTCATTCAATTGCTGAAAAGATACTCTTGCTGTTGTTTTTGTTTACAAATGGCGTCCGTTGTTATGGAAAAGTATAGAGCATTTCGACGTGACGTATCTGTGACGTCAGCTGAGTGACAGCTTCGCGCATCGTTCTGCGCATGCTATTTCTTTACCTAAACGTACGTTTTAGTTGGTTTATTTTATTGGGCCGTCTCGAACGGCCCGTTCGAGAATTCACCGGTGGTTATGGACCGGTGCTACCGGTTGCGGTCATTTTTTGGTTAAGTGACGTCACGGTTGTCAACCGGTTTCGGTCATCCTCACCACATCCAATTCCAAGCCAAGAAAACAGAAATAAACATTGGCAACACTACGCTAATAACCAGAATAACCCACCTCGCTAGCAGGGTCATTCTGTTTGCGCTCTGGTCACGCTGAGCAGACAACCGCTACATGACCGAAACGTTTTCGAACGCGGTTAATTCCAGAGCTCCGCCCAACGCTCCGCCTTTTCGAACGCTCTGGTCGTGCACCGGTGTACAATCGATGAATTCTCGAACGCGCCCTCGGTAAACCCTAAAAACTACGTGTAATCTGACGAGGTTCACTGGGTTTTCGGATTGTGAACCCTCCCCTCTGTGAAGTATGTAAACAAACTGTAGCAAGCAACAGGCGTTGGAGTTCAGATAGCAATCCATGCAATTTAACATGTATCTTTATCCCCCGCCTCCCCCCAAAAAATTCACCCTCCCCATTTTATTGTAAATATTTATTTCAGTGTGCGTGAAAGAATGTACATTATTTATTTAGAATTGTCGTAAAAATTTTAAAGCTGTACGCAACTAATTAAACTCTCATTGCAAAATTAGATATTCTTTCTAGTTTAGAATTGTGATATTTTTTTCATTATAGTTTGATGCTTTGACTAGATAGGTTTATCCTTAGATTGACATGAATTTTAGTGCATGCTTTCTATGGATAACACTTTCTGGTGTGGTTTCTGTTCTTAAATGGGCATATAAAATTCATTAGAATAAATGAATAAAAAATATTAAAGAATTGGTTTGTTAATTATTTTTTTAAAACATATTTTGATTAAAAATCAATTTATACATTGTTTACAGAACTAGTTTTGTACCAGTGGTTGGTTTATTAAAAAAATAAATAAATAAAACAGGTAGTTTCTTATGTTGAAACTGCCATATGATGTGTTTATGTACAATTACTTATTGTTGCTTACCCTTAAAAAAAAAAAAAAAAAAAAAACCCTCTAGAATCTACTCCCTTATAATCACTAAACTTGGCTACTAGCCTTTTTATTCTTTTGTAGTATTCTAAATTAGGTATGCAGTGGAACTTCAATATCTTGAATAAATGTGTTTTTCCTATTAAACTTACACCCTCTTTTATTTCACCTTGCTGACTTGATTTTTTCTGTTGTTTCTTCGACTTCATGAAATCAAGGTTCTACTCTTCTTGCGTCCATGGACAGATGATTAAATGGTTACACTGTACTTCGTTAAAATAAATCCTTATTCTTTCACCTAAATCTATTTCCACTCTGTTCTGCGTGTAACTAATATTAGGATTAGAAATTATTCTGAAGATTCTTAGATTTTTCGGTACTTGCGTATTATCCCGTTGGTCATTTCCAATAAACTATTTTTTCGTCAAATGTGCTGGCAAACTATACTATTAATTGTATCTAAACCATTAATAATTTCATGCATTCAGCATTTAACTTGGCGAAAAATCACTCGTCTTGTTTGACTGCCGGGATAATACGCAAGTACCAATTTTTCTTGATGAATACTGTTTTTATCTGCTGTTTACATTCAAGAACCTAAATCATTTTATGCAGCCAAATATTGTCAAACATGATACTTTTTTTGTAAATAACTTAAGTAATTTAAATCGTCTGGCTGACATCTCAAATTTTTTTCTATCTATCACTTGCTTGCACATAGTCTGGCTACTGTATAAATTATGTGAATACATATTTTCAAGTAATATTGTAATTTATGATAGTGTTGAAAAAAAATTCTCTTGCATACAATCATTATGGAAGAAAGTAACTGCAAGAATTATGTACAACTCCTTTTATTATGATTGCTTTGTTTGTTTCTTTATTTCACATCCTTCAACTAATAAATCTGATACGGACACCACATGACTTCCTTGTACCTCTATTAAATCAGAAATATTTTCAGTGCACTTCATCTAAACTTATTTCGTTTGAAATAGACAAAATACTGCAATTCTAAAGTTTACCGCCAAGCTGAGTTCAATTTTAAAGATTTGTTTCACTTAATTGGGCAATATTTTGACAAAAGCCAACAAGCTTGAGATAGTTAGCGAGATTTCAGTCACAGCTAAAATAGTTATTCATCACAGATTTTTAATGAAACGAACATATCTATAGACCCTTAATGTATTTTAAATCTTTTGGGTGACCCTGTAAATAAATTACTCAGTCAACAGCAATCAAAAGCAAAGTTAATGTTACAATAGTTCTAAATACAAAATTTTAACATTCTATGGTTAAAATGGCGGTTTTAGTCATGCAAAATGCGTAATTATTTTTGGCGTTAAATTGGCAATATTTCGGCAAAACTTGACAAGGTGGATGGCAAATAGTGAGATTTTGTGCATGGACCAAACAATGACTGACTCCAGACATTAATGTATTGGAATTCTGGTAGTTGCATATTATCCCGGTAGACATTCCTGCCAAATTATTTTTTTTTTTTTGAAAATGTGCTGGCAAACTGCTGCCAGTTGTATTCAGAACCATCATGATTTCAAGCAACCTGCATTTATCTAAGCGAAAAATCGCTCGTCTTAGCAGACCGCTTGGATAACATGCAAGTACCAAAATTCTTTTGGGTGGTCCTGCAAACTCTCCAAAAGATTGGAATCAAAAATCTAGGTGTACAACAAACTAGATGTTACAACAATCTTGTATATAAAATCTCAGCAATCTACGACTAATATTTTTTGAGATATGCGAATGAAATATATACATATATACACCAAAAGTTGCCAAGTTTGGAGACTTTTGACACAGTTTTTGAGGGAGGTGGCTGATTGTCACCGGACCATTATCTAACCATATGGTAACTGTAAGCGCTCCTATAGACTCCTGTTCGCATACTTCTGTTATTGAAAATTTCATCAATTGTAGTTTAGCCCCTAGTGGTGAAATGTTTTGGATTAGTGTAAATTGGAAAATCTTTCACCGACACACTAGTTGTGATTGAACCGAAAAACATGGTTGCACGATGTAATCACTAAAAGTGATTATACCAAATCCCAAGAACATTGAAAATTTTGCCAAGAATATTGAAAATGTGCCATAAACCAAGAAACTTGAAAAGTGTCTACTTGCCACACCGTGCTAGAAAGAAATAGCACCCAAGTTCTAATAAGGTAAAAGAAAAGACTATGTTAAGAAAAAATTCCTCTTGTTAATTTTCAAAGAGTTAACACTTCTTAAATTTGCTTACAACTACCACACAAAAAAATTCCCAATAAGTAAAATGTACCCCATGCACAAATGAGATTATGTACAAAATTTCAGCCTTTCATCATAAAAGGTCTTAAGAGATATCTATAAACAAAGATGATTGGGGGTCTATACTTGAATTTGAAGGTAACATATTCTTTCAAATTATCCATATGACCCTTAAAATGTGATTTTTTTCCCTTACAGAGCTACTGAAAAGTGGTTTAAGTCAGTACGTATTATCTTCATACATTTGACACTTTTCTGGATATAATTCTCAAATTTTGTACATCACCTCATTAGAATATGGAGCACATTTTACTGATTGGGGATATTTTTGTATGCGGGTTATATACAAAAAGTGTAACATTTTGGGAATTAACGAAAGAAATTTTTCAATGAGAAAACATGTAATTCTCCAGGGCTAGCGGCAATTTCTAGCAAAAAAAGGTGCCGGAGCCTTAATATTCTTATGTTAATAATCAGTAGCGAACTGCAAACCCCTGCAATATGGGGTTGGTAGCACATTTAACCAGGGTGCGAACTGAACATTTTCTCCAGGGGGGGGGACATTTGAAAGAAAACATTCTCCAGGGGGGGACACTTGAAAAGGAAAAGGAGGGAAGATGCAAATGCTTTACTCACATGATGTTACTTGACAAATGCAGTCGCCGACAAGTGTGGGAACTGACTTGTATTCAAACTAAAGTCATAGATTGTTTGTTCTATGGAATCAGAGATACACAAGCTACATACAATGTACCTGTATTGGAAGCCACCCTTGAGGGGTTTTAGCTTAGAAAAGAGATGAAATTTTAAGGTAGTCGCCTTAGAGTACAGTAACAAACTAACATACAACCTTCATTTTGAGTTCTTGACTTCAATCCCAAATCTTCACTCACCAGTTTAACATTTCTTAAGCAGGGGAAAAATAGTATCCCTGGCAGGGATCCATTAATATTTCTCTAGCCAGGGACATTACATTCTTCAGCCGGGGACGATCCCCGCATCCCCCCCCCGTCAATTCGCACCCTGCATTTAACTAAAATAACGATAATTTAAAGATTTTCCCATATAATAATTATTTCACAGAACAGTGATATAAAATTAAATAGTCGGAAATTAGCAGGAAGAAATATAAACATTATACAGAAAACACCCAAATTCTGATGGTCTTAGGACTCTCAAATCTGGTCGAGGTGAAGCGTCTTGTGATTTGTCTTGTCTGCTAAAATCAGTTTGTGCTTGAAAAGGGGAAAATTTATGAATTAATGTACTAGTGTTGGGCTTCGGAGCAAAGTATTCATGAGCTTTGCTGGGTTTTGCCTAATATGTAAAAATTCAACCAGAAAAAAGAAATACAGGGTCAGAGTTCCAGCTTTTGATTTCTGTTCTGATTCTAACTTGAAACAAAATTCAAAAATGTAATTGTAGAATTGTTTAGTACAGTTTTATGAGCTAACATTGCGAAACAGAAATGTTTTCCATCTTATAATAAAAAGGCAGAAGCTTTATGTAACATAATGGAATTATAAATTTACATTTTGCACTCATGTTTACTGTCAATTTAAATAATTATGCAACTAAGAAAAGATTACATTAATTGGTCTACGTCTTTAATTTAGTTGATTTATTGGATTATTTTTTTAATTCATATTCATACGTATTAAATTAATTACATGTACAAATATGTTATGCGATGCATATGTTATACTTTTTTTATTAATGGGATAACTGGTCTTATTTTACAGGCATTTACATATTTAAAAGAACACTATGATAAATAATAACAAGCAGTACATTTTATTGTTTATAAAAGAAAAAACAATCTGAATATATCGTAATAGGAATTTAAATAAACACTTCTTTAATATAAATATTAATGGAATTTGGTGTTTTCTAGGGCATACAGAATATCCGATGAATTATAATTCAAAAACAAAACTTTATTCTTGCATAAATCTCACAACTTAAGAAAATTTCGCATGCACAACATGATATTTGTAAACAAACAGTAATCCGAATAACCTGCCGAATCTTAAAACAAACGTTGTGTTCATTCCCGTACATAATGTTGTCTTTCCGAACGCAGTACCAGCGGAAAAAGTCACTTGAAATATCAAAAGTCACTTGAAAATCGGGTTTTTCCCATTGAAATACATTACGAGAACCCCAAGCTGTCACGCAAGACGGCGACCAATCGCAGAGAGGAGCGCCCCGTCGAAATGCTCTATGGCTGCATTGCAGGAGTTTTCATAACGCGTGGACGCGTGGGCGTAACGGGAATGCGTGTGTTCAGTGCTGTCAGTGGTTATCAGTTTCTTTTGCCTTTACGAACAACTTCAGTTTATTTAGTTTCGTCGCCTAGGAGACGTGTTTGTTTACAATTTGCGAATGCTTTAACTTTGCTAAGGAGAGTTTTTAGCACATACTCAATATAAAATCAACAGGATTTTTAAAAGAAAGAGTGGTCATAATTGAAGTGCACAGATCAAAATTTAGAAATTTCAACTTAAACTTCATTCTTTCAAAAGTATTTAGCAAGGGAAGTTCGAATTTCACAAATAACGATTAAGATTTCACAAATAAGTTTAAATCAACTTCAATCTCGACACTAAAACATGCATTTTTGAATTTACCGAAATGAAAAATTCAAGAAAAGGATTACCTTTGAAAAACTATGTACCTTCGTAGCAGTTTCGAACGTATGCCTCAAATTCCTCCTCGAAAAACTAATATTTGCAGCTTCAGCACAAAAACAACGCACAGAAAGTAATTTTCTAAACAAACTCAACGAACGTAATTCGCTCTCAGTTTACTTCGTTTGAAACTAATTGCACTCAGTTGTCAGTTTTGTATACGAACGCTCTAATTTTTAAACTGAAAGCACTGTTTCCTTTACGAACACCATAGATAAGAACTCGTTGCACGAGTGCAACTCGTTTGGCGTTTACGCGACCTATATAAGAAAAAGTATCTCACGTTTGCTGAAGCTGCAAATATTATTTTTTTGAGGAGGAAATTCATGCATCCGTTACAAAGTGCAACGAAAGAACATAATTTTTCGAAGATTATCATTTTGTTGTAGTTTTCATTTTATTAAATTCAAAAATGCATAGTTTTGAGATTGAAGTTGATTTAAACCGTTATTAGTGAAATTTGAACTTCTCTTGCTAAATACTTTTAAAAACATGGAAGTTCAAGTTGAAATTTCAAATTTTGATCAGTGCACTTCAATGGTGGCCATTCTTCCTTTTTAAATCCTGTTTCTTTCTTGTTAAGACTTCTCAATAAAAATAACAACATACGCATATTGTAAATAAACACATATCCAAGGCATCGAAACTGAATAAAGCACCGACTAGAGTCCGGTTGTTTTTATTTCTCGATCCATTATGCTTATACGTGAGGTACTTTTTATTTCATGTTTGTATCGTTGAGAGACATGACACATTAAATATTCATATATAATTTTAATATATCAAAATGCATTTTGTACTGTTAATTAAATGGTGTTAGAGTTGCAAAGACCAGTAGCAGAACAGTTAGCTTTTTAAAAAAGATCATTTTTTTTTACAGTAAGTTGTATTTGACTGTTAACTCTACATTTTTGCTGCAGAGCTCCCCCCCCCCCATTGCAGAGGTGTCAAGATTCAAAAATCAAAAAGCCTGAAATTTATGTCAGCATTGTTGTTGCTGTAATGCATATTTAATAACTCATGCACATTTAATAAGTACAAGTAATTACACAAAAGTGTAATTATTGTGTGTGTCTAGCTGTATTCCATTACTTGCGTTGTCTTATAAATAATTCCAAATTTGTCCAAAAATTATTTGAAAAGATTGAATATAAATTAAGATACAAATCATGAAATATCCATATATCTTAAAATATTAAACTGTACAGTATATTTCTATATAAAAGATCAACAGATGCAGCAAAGTGTCTAAACAACATAAATTCATGATTCATATACATTTATTCACGTAATTTTTGAAGTGATTTCAGGTAATTTTATTTTAATATCATATTGTTGCGGAAATACTCTGCTACTTCTGGGGTTCGTCGTTCTAAAGTCCAGTAGGTGTAAAAAAAGTTCAAGTAAAAAAGTCACTTCTCAGGATGGAACACAAACTTTATTGCTTCTTAGAACAATCAGCTGTACACAATTCACAAGCACAATCTAGCAGTAACGTGCTTTTAACAATCCGCTTAGATCAGAAGCTCTCACAAATGCTGTATTTCTCACACAAAATAAGTCACTTTCACAGGCAAAAATTCAGTGAAAATATTCAAGAGATATCGTACACAATCCCTTAAGACACAGCAATGCGGAATTTACACACAGCAATTTGAAAACAGCTTCGTAAAGCAAGCTAAAAAACGGCTTCTGTAGCACTATCAGTTCACAAAACAAGCGTACTCTCACTGACAGCTCTTCACACATTGAGCGTTCAACTCGCACTGAACTGTCGGGGCAGCGCGCCGATTTATATAGAGGAGGCAGAAACTGCGGGAAGCTTCTAGAGGAGTATATTTCTTGAAGATTCTACATAAAGCGAGAATATTGATTACGTCATAGAAGAGAAATGTTAGGTTATTACGCGTTTTTAATGTAGAAAAAACAACTTCCAGGCCCCATTGGGAAAATCGCGCCAAATGACCAAAAAGTCGCCAAGATTAGCGACTTTTGGCGAAATATCGCCAAATTTGGCGCCAAAAATAAGTCCTCAAAAGTGAAGAGATGTAAGCTCTAGGACTAATATTTCTCGAGTTTTCTAGAACCTCCATTGAAAAACAATGGAAAACCGAAACCTCCATATCTCCGGTTTTAATTGGCCGATTTTGATGCAACAAAAAGCAAAATTTATGTATTTGAAGCGTAGAATACGAATTTTAAACCATTTTAAGCCCCAGAGCAGCGGGTTGCCCCGAAAATTCGTAACAATATGCTTTGATTCCAATGTCTTTTGTACGTGAAAGGAAAAAAAATAACTGATACATGCAAAACTGGTTTTAAAAAAAAACTGGTAAAGTGCAATTTTTTAGTAGCACGTCTGCCATGGTTATGGTACTCTAGGCAGACGCCCTGTCCCTAGGGTGACCCTGTTTGTTCATATAAGTTGCACATTATATATATTGAGAGACATACCACATAAAAAATGCCTCACCATAGGCACAGTGGTTATGTCATTGGAAATGGTAGATAGGCGAAGTGTGAAGGTCCCGAGTTCGGGTCCCATCGCGCGTCCGCCGACCTAACCGTTCGGAGTTTTCAGTGGCTTTCTCCGAAAGTTAGCGTAAATATGAGTTAGGAACCCTTAGAAAAACCTTCACGGAGGGCACTCCACCCTTCGGCCTACAGCCCACGCGTAGCTAATCGGCCGTAATCCCACAAACAAACACATTAAAAATTTATATATAATTCTAATGTAAAATGCATCTGTTAAATGAATGGTGTTAGAGTTGCAAAGACAGATGGCAAAACAATTAGCTTTGTTTGAAAAATCATTTTTTACAGTAAGTTGTATGTGACTGTAAACTCTACATTTTTGCTGCAAAGCTACCCTGCCCCCCTCCCCATGGCTATGGCGCCCTGGGCAGACGCTCTGCCGTTAGGGTGACTCTGTTTGTTCGCATTAGTTGCACATTATATATAATGAGAGACATGACACATAAAACTTTTATAAATAACTCACTTATAAAATGCATTTAGAAAAATTTGACAAATAAGAAAATTAGAATCTATTAAAGATTGTAAAAGTTATTACTTCTAAAAATTGAAAAACTGCTGTAACCCATCTGCAAATTTTACAAAACTAATTAACTTATTTTCTTAATTAGTTAATACATATTCTATTTTGTGGATACGTATTGCTTAAATCAATTTAGAAAGAAAAAAATAACTCCATAATTGCAAATATTTTTCATCTCACGAATAATATCCATGAATACAATTGATTTTAATCACGGTTTATTCAGATATCTCGGATTTAAAAATGACCAAGGCTTTTTTTTTTTGTTGTTGTTGTTACAGTTATTAAAGTTTATCAGTGTTCACTCTTAAATACGATGCATAAAACTGAAACCTGGCGGACGCTATGTTAGCAAATAACTTTATCCTAAGTATTATAATTAAATTGTAAAATGTTATTAAAAACACTTTCTCGCGACTGAACTACGGGCGCGTTCGATAATTCACCGTTTGTGCGTCGGTGACACCGGTGCATGACCAGAGCGTTCGAAAAGGCGGAGGTCTAAAAATAACCGTGTTCGAAAACGTTTCGGTCATGTAGCGGTTGTCTGCTCAGCGTGACCAGAGCGCAATCAGAATGACCTTGCTAGCGCGGTGGGTTATTCCTGTTATTAGAGAAGTGTTGCCAATGTTTACTTATGTTTTCATCATCATCATCATCATCATCGAATTGTTCTTGGAAGGAGTGCCTGTTCCATGACGGTTTAACTCCAGTTGTTTGATGAGTAGTTATACATCGATGGGTCATGTAAGAGAAAAAGCAGTATCAGAACATACATAATAGAAAAGATAAATAATAATATATATTAGAGCAAAACAGTATGAGAATAATGCAAAATGAAAATAAATTATATACAATATATATAAGGGACTCTAGCAGACAATGTCAAGGGGGTGACAAGATCAGGAGACACAAATAGGGAAGTCGTAGTTTTGAAGAAAAGGTACTGAGAATTGGTGCTAATAATCCTACTCATTAAGCAGGAGGACAGCTTTAGGCCGTGTCCGGTTGTCTGAATCGCGGAAATCATAATCAGGGATTTCTGCAATTAGTTCATTTGGTAATAGTCCGGGAGCCAGCGACAGATTTTTGCGACCAAAATCCTATCAGCTAATAATTACTCAGATGATTAAGATGGTTGTGTGTTGAAGCATGGTGATCGTCAGCTGCCGCACCATGGGTGGGTTGGGCGGCGGCCGCCTTCCAGACATGTAAAAAAAAAAAAAAAATTCAGTCATTTCCTCCCGGTTGAAAATTTCTGAAATAATGGTTGGCATAGTACTTGTTTGAAAAAAAACCCTCAGCTGGCCAAGCGGCGGTGGATTATACGTCAGCTGCTCATACGAACATGTAAAAAAATTTTTTTTTTCAATTATTTCCTCCCGGTTGAAAATTTGACAGATGTTAGTTTACATTCTACTTTAAATAAAAAAACAAGTCAGCTGGCTGTATGCCGGTGGAAAACCCGTCAGCTGGCACAGTGGAAGTGTGGCCGCAGCTAGCCTATTTCAATGCACCAGCTGACAGGTTTTCCCCCGGCATACGGCCAGCTGAATTTTTTTATTACGGCAAGAATTATGTCAACTATTATTTGACAAATTTTCAACCGGGAGGAAATAACACACTTTATTTTATTGGACACAATTGGCGCTGATATCCTCAATAATCCTACTATTTTTCTTAATTATGTATAGAAATCTCTCTATTCTAAAAAAAAGTAAAGGCCGCTGTCGCTGTCAAATAGCTTGTGTACCTATCTCCTCCTAAACCGTGGGGATTTGAGTTTCGACTAAGGTGCCCACAGATTCGAAAAATTCCGAGGAACCTGCTAAGCTGACTTAAATTTCGAAAATCGAATTATTTTAGAAGATATTAATAAAAAACTGAAAAAATAAACAAAATGGTTGCCAGATTTGGCATAAAATCATTCATTCCTTTGCAACAAAGCGTTTCCAAGTATCTAGAATCGCGTGAAATTTACAAAATTAACACAAAAAGCCTAATAACTTCTTCACCGTTTGCACGATCCGCTTGAAAATTTTCATGATTATGTACAAAAATATAGAAAACAATCTGAGCTTCTTTAAAAATCTGAAAATCCATCCGTTCCCTCCTTTTTAAGCGATTTTTCGATATTATCAGCACCATTTTATTTCCGAGAGTCAAAGAAGTAAATCATTTGCGTGACAAAATTACCCTTTTCAAGTGAATATGACGTCATACAATTGGGATTCAAATTCGTTTAAAAAAGTTTTTCCAGATTACACAGTTTATTATCATTTTTTTTTCACAAATAAATCGCTTGCATGGATGTGAGAATAGCTGTGTACACAAAACGAAATCTTTCGATTGCGAAAAGATTCCGCGAGTTTCCAGAACATAATGAAATTTAATTTGGATATCTCTCTATTCTAAAAAAAAGTAAAGGCCGCTGGCGCTGCCAAAGCTTATTGGCCTATCTCCTCCTAAACCGTGGGGATTTAAGTTTCGACTAAGGTGCCCACAGATTCGAAAAATTCCGAGGAACCTGATGAGCTGACTTAAATTTCGAAAATCGAATTATTTTAGAAGATATTAATAAAAAATTGAAAAAATAAACAGAATGGTTGCCAGATTTGGCATAAAATCATTCATTCCTTTGCAACATAGCGTTTCCAAGTATGCAGTATCACGTGAAATTGTCAAACATGAAGTAGAAATACACCCATTTTACGCCAAAATAAAAACTAGATGAAATAAGTAACTCAAAATGTGTTACACAAAGTTGACAATTATCAAATAGTAAGCTCGCTTAGACAACAGGAGTTTAGAATTAGCGATTATCCATTTTTCCAAAACAGAATAACTAATATCTTGAAAATGAAAAATAATTAAAATACAGATTATTTTAAAGCCGGTTCGGTCCAGCTGGATTATTTGCTACCAGTAGAAATATTTGGCGGCGTTAACTATGCCATTATAGCAGCTACAGTACAATTTGGATATTTGCTAGCGCGACGAGATGGTATAATTCGTGGTGATAAGTACGCCAATCTGCAAACGATTATGTAATTGAAAATATGGATAACGGTTTTCCGGTAACCTTAAATGAACAGTAATTATAGGTTGTGAGCATGTGTAAATCGCCAAATAATGAAAAGTCGCCATTGGTGGCAAGCTATCCTATCTGTGCCGTAGCTTTTATTAACTTTACATGTAAGCAAGTTGCCAAATAATGAAAAATCGCCATGGGTGGCAAGTTCGCAAGGTGTCCAATAGGTTTTACATTATAAAAAATACAGCTGAAACAGATGTTGTGATTTTATTATGCTTTAGCTCCTAATTAATATAACTTTTGAATGGCAACATTAAATATTGTGTTTCTGAGGAGTGCAAATAATTTTTCCAGCGATTATAAGCGGAGTCCGCACTCCAGGTGGAGTACAGCTCAGGACCCGTACAACACGGATTCCCATCGCAAAATATCTTCCGTGTTATGAGGAGGAGGGGGGTCTACTGTAGTGTGAAGTTTAAATTTTTATGTACCAATGAACCTGCAAGAACCAAGCAATGTGTAGCTCAGTAACATTCTATCTGATCCAATCTTCGGGTTTTGTCTATTGAAATTATGTCTTTTTTACGAATAAGCCTTATTAGGGGCCGAATGCCTCATACGAAAAGCGAGCGTAGCGAGTCTGGGGGCCTTGGCCCCTAGTATATATATATAAAAAAAAACAATCTGTGCTACTTTAAAAACATGAAAACCACCGGTTTCCTCATTTTTAAGCGATTTTTTGGCATTTTCAGCTCCATTTTATTTCTCCGAGTCAAAAAAGTTTATCATTTGTGTGAGAAAATTCGGCTCTGCAAGCGGAAAAGGACGTTATATTGACGTTATATCCGGCTTTGAAGGAAAAATTGTGATTCCTTTCTTTTAAATTGCTTTTCTAGATTACACAGTTTAATTTTTCTTCTCAAAAATAAATCGAGGATTTATAAGCGGACTTCGAGCCAAGCAAAGAAATCGTCTGCCTGTATATAAGAATGGCTATGTATGCAAAATGAAATCTTTCGAATGCGGAAATTTTTCATGTTTTCAGAATAGCATAATTTGATCGTTTTGGGAATATAAAAATTAATATTTTGGAATGGGAGATATTTTGAAATAGTCAGTGGAAACAGATCATCCAAACGTTTCGGAAGGATGGATCTGAAAAAGACTGTCGAACTGCTTTAAATTACTTAATAAAATGTCGATTGTAAATCCGTTTTGCGTTTTTTGAAAAAGGCTACTTCAAAATTGAAGTCGGAGGACTATGATTCGGAGGACTATGAGAGTGCCACAAGTGAAGATGAAACATTTTAGTATTTAAGAATTATAATAATTATTTACTGTAAATAAAAAATATATTGATATATTTATATTCAAACTTAATTTTTGTTATTCGGTCGCTTGATTATTTCCTGATTATGTTTGCAACTCACCTGCAGGGCGCGTTGTGTCCAATAAAATAAAGTGCGTTATTTCCTCCCGGTTGAAAATTTGTCAAATAATAGTTGACATAATTCTTGCCATAATAAAAGAATTCATTTGGCCGTATGCCGAGGGAAAACACATCAGCTGGTGCATTGAAATAAGCTAGCGGCGGCCACACTACCTTTCCGCGCCACACTTTCACTGTGCCAGCTGACGGGTTTTCCACCGGCATGCAGCCAGCTGACTTGTATTTTTATTTAAAGTAGAATGTAAACTAACATCTGTCAAATTTTCAACCGGGAGGAAATCATTGAAAAAAAAATTTTTTTTACATGTTCGTATGAGCAGCTGACGTATAATCCACCGCCGCTTGGCCAGCTGACGGTTTTTTTTTCAAACAAGTACTATGCCAACTATTATTTCAGAAATTTTCAACCGGGAGGAAATGACTGAATTTTTTTTTTACGTGTCTGGAGGGCGGCCGCCGCCCAACCCACCCATGGTGCGGCAGCTGACGATCACCAGGCTTCAACACACAACTATCTTAATCATTTCACGAATTATCAGCCGGGAAGAAATAACTGACCAAAATCTGTCGTTGGCTCCCGGACTATGACTTTGTCATAAAAGTGTTGGGCTTGTTTTTAAATAATTTCGTACATGGAGGGAATCATGAGATCTCTACGTATAACCGAGTTTCTCATGTATCTATGAGCATGTCTAATTTTTCTTAGTATTTTGTTGTATTGAGTTGTGATTAAGTTTAAATTTGTTTTCGCATCATAACCCCAAATGGGGCTAGCGTATGTACCTGCATGGTGGACAATCATGTTGTACAGTTTTCGTTTGTTGGGAATGCTAAGTTTACTTTGGTATAGTAACTTCGAGATAGATTTTTCGGCCGCAATCATTTTGTTACGGGCATAGGTGGCCTGTGCCTTCCTAGTCAGTCTGGAATCCAGCACGACTCCCAAATACTTACATGTCCTGCCCCATTCATCTCTTTCGTCATTACTATATATTAGTTTCGCAATCTTGCGGGATCTAGTGAAGTGACACTTAGAGGGATTTACTTTTAATTTCCAAGTGGCGAACCAATCTTCAAGTGTATCAATGTGTTGCTGAATTTTGTTGACCATAGTGTCAGGGTGTGTGGATCTGGACATTATAGCCGTATCGTCTGCATATGCTGCTAAAGATGTGTGAGAATCTCTTGTAATATCATTTATGTAAATGTTGAATAGTGTAGGACCAAGGAGTGATCCTTGTTGTACACCAACCTCAATAGGAGTGTGAGTGGAGTAAGTGTTGTTGATGCGGACGGAGAACTTTCGATTTCTCAGATAAGAGTTAATCATAAGAATCAACGCGTGCGGCGTGTTTATAGTTATTCGTTTGTAAATAAGTGAGTTATGGCAGACGCGGTCAAAAGCTTTGCTAATGTCCAACATTACTGCTCCGGTGGATTCCTTGAGGTTAAAGCCCTCAGAAAGAAATTCCACTACTCTGAGGAGCTGGTGAGTGGTAGCATGTTTGGGCCTAAAGCCAAATTGCTCAGGAATGATGATGTTGTTATCCCGCAAGTGAAAGTTAAGTCTCCTCAGGATAATTTTTTCAGCTACTTTACTGAGACTGCTCAGAAGGCTAATGGGTCTGTAATTTTCTGGGATAGCCAGGTTACCAGACTTTGGAATGGCACAAACAGTGGCCGTTTTCCAAACATCAGGAAAAACTTTGAGATCGAGAATTGTGTTTATGATTTGAGTTATAAGATCAAGAACGTTATGTGGGATATTTTTAAGCATAAGATTAGTTATGTTGTCTATGCCGGGGGCTTTTTTATTGTTAAGTTTGCTAATTATTTCGTATACTTCTAAGTTAGTAGTAAGGGGTAAGGACTGAGTCGGGGGACGACTTAGAAAGTCCTCAATCTGATCCTTGATATCTCTATCAAAATCAGGATTAATGAGATCAGAGTGTACAGTGAATTGTTGTTTGTAAGCTTGCGCTAGAGTGTTGGCTTTGTCCTCATCCGTGTAAGCAATACCTGAAGGGCTCTGGAGAGGGGGGAAATCGTATTTTTTCCTCCGAATTCTTAATTGTTTATTAATATCTATAATTGTAATTAATTATTTTCCAAACATCGGACTCGTCTTGATTTAGTTCTTCTAGAAAAGACTCTTGACCCAGCGCTCTTGACGGTGTATGTAGAGAGCCTCTCTAGCTAGGAATTTTTGTCGATAATAATCTTTCTTATGTAGGGGGGACTTAGTGCGTTTGTAAAGACGCCTAGCTCTGTTCTTATCCCTAATCTTTTGTTTGATATCAGCAGGGAGCAGATTGAAGTTGCTATAAGGGCACTCGTAAGAGGCAAGATTTTTGGCAGTGGTTAAGGTATCATTTAAATCTTTAATTGCAGAGTTAAGTGAGGTGGGAGAGTCAAGATGCAAGTTTTCAAACTGAGCATCCAACAGAAACTCGGTGTAAATTCCCAATTAGTACGAGTGTATGTTTTCTTAATTGGAGGAGAGTGGAAGAGCAAATCAACACTAATATGAATGGGAAGGTGGTCAGAGTCAAACATGTCTATTGTACAAGCTGCAGTGTTATAATGAAAGTCTTTGGTGAGACAGAAATCAATAAACGAGGGATTACATTGGGAGTTATGAGTGGGGGTGGTTGTTTTAATTAGCGCGATGTTGTTATCAGTGATAAACTTCAGGAGCTGACGGCCCCTACTACAGGTGCGAACGCAGTTCCAAGCAGTGCTGTGAGCATTAAAATCCCCAGAAATAATGACGTGGGGGTGGGAGTTAATTAGTGTTAATAAGTCTGGAACGGGTAAGTGTTCGTTAGATCGGATGTAAATGGAGCTAAAGAGGAAGTTATTTTGGTTTATATTAATAATGACATTTGTGCACTCAAGCCGAGTGAAATTTATGTCCAATTGTCTGCTAATGAGGTTCTTTTTTACATAAATAGCTGTGCCGCCACGGCGTCTCTGAGAAGTTTGGGTAGGAGTGTTTTGGTAAAGACTGTAGTTAGCGATGTTGTAATTTTTGTTTGGACGGAACCAGTGGCGGCCCGTGGTCAAAACTGTTAGTGCAGCCGGAAGCATGTGAGCCCCCCCCCCCCCTCACGTTTCCTCTGGACAGGATTGGAAAATCTTTGTTACTGAATTCGAAAGCCCTCACCGGGAAAAAAAATTACATAAAAAATGTAAGAGATCCTATTTTACTTCCATAAAATGGACATAAATTTCAACCAGCCGCTCTTATCCTCAAAATTGCATTAATCCGTGTCTGATTCGAAGTTTCTTTAGAATTTTCTTTTGTAATGATAACTTGAGAAGAAAAGAAAAAAAAAAGTAAACTTACTTATTTTTTATAAGTCAAATCAATCCTCCTTTCTTTTAAACATGCGAATCGGTCAGTGATGTCCCCATAAAAAGGCGTTGTTTTAATTCAGATATCAATAATTTTAAAAGCTCTTTAAAATTTCCCATGTTTAAAGAATTTTCTCGCTCGCCATGTCCTCTAAATGCCAATTCTTGCTTACTTAAAAACAATACTGCTTTGATGGGTCATTGTCCATTCATAATCGTCTATTCAGGCTTACCTTCTTGATAAATTCAGCAATATAAAGTCGAGAGTTTTCCAAACATATATTCTCCTTACCCCCTCCCTCACTTCTCGTGCGAGCCAATCAGTAAGTCGAGTTCTCAAGTTCAGCCGCCGTTAGAAAATCTTTGATCGGCTGTATCAGCTGCATACTCCCTATGCCGTAGAGGCTGCTTACGTTGTCGTTGTCATGGCAACGGTGCTGCCAGTTTTCTTTTCAGCGCTCTGGGCTGAACCAAAGATTTTCCCAATTGAATTGCGGTAAGATTAAAGTGCTTTTTTTCTGAATGAGCGATCCGTCCACAATAAGGTTTTTTTTTGTTTGTTTGTTTGTTTTCGGAGATTTTTTTAATTTATCGTAGGAATTCCACAATTCTAATCTAAATTTAGGAAAATTAGTAGAATAAATTATTTTAAAGTATGTGCTGATAATTTCAAGTGCAGCCCGGCTGTACTTGCTGTATCCCACGAGCCGCCACTGGTCGGAACATTGTCTCTTGTAAGAGGACTATATCGAATGCATTTAGAGCTAGGTAGTCCCTGAGTTCCATTATGCGAGGATCCATGCGGTTCGCATTCCAGCAGAAAATATTGAGATTATTTAGATTTAGCTCTCGCAGAGTTTGTATAATTTCGAAAAAACTAAGCGTATTAGTTTCATTGTTTTGTTTCTTATATTTTGTGTTCTTTATTTTTCTAGTTTTGTTAACAGGTCGCCGTTTAGTTTTGGTGGTGGCACCACTAGTCCTGTTTTTATTCGTTTGTTTACTAGTTTGGGGTTGGATTTTAATCGTTTACTTGGAGTTGTTTGTATTATCAGGTTGAATGTTTACAGCCTTGCTAGCAGTATTTGTGTCTGGTGTTGTTTTGGTGACCGTTAAGGTATGAGAAATTCTGCACGTCATCCTCCTCCTTTTTTATATGGAAAGTGAAAAATCTTGAATGTCAATATCACAGAAACTCAGTCTTGTTGCCCTGCATCTGATCACGATTAGATAACCACACAAAACTGAGATATACTATACGACTACGAGCATACACATCCATGTTAAATTGACCAGAATCAAGGCCGTAGCTATCATCAGTCAGAGACATTGCTAAGACTTTTTTTTCGGGGGGGGGGGGAGATATCGATAAACTGCCAAGTCAAATATCGGTTTTTACCTACTTACTATTTTTTCATTAACTATATAACCAACTTTTTACTTTTGCCAACTGGATTTGTGTATTTTTGACAAGTGTACCAGAAATAGAAAATAAATTATCGTTTTCGTTAACACGTTGACTGCCAATCACGCACCAGCGCGTGAAGTGGCGTCATTAGCAAAGAGCCAATCACGCGCTCGCGCGTGATGTGGGGTGATGTCTCAGTAGCCAGTGTAGAAGAGCGTGCTATCAGCTCCTTACAATAGATGAAAATTAAGAATATGTCGAGTGTAACATCCGTTGAATACAAATACCATCTAGTAAAAACTTAACAACATTTTATTCAGACTTTAAGTCGAGCATGCAAGCTCTGCACGATACGGTCAATTTACATCCATGGAGTTCTGGTAACAACAACAGCAACGCGATAATAATAATAATACTAGTACTGCTGCGAACCATGCGTGAGCACACTTCCTTTTATACTGCCGGACCGCACATCAGCGTTGCCAGATTCCCCGGCTCTGCTATCGTGGTGTTATGATCTGAAAAATGTTTTGAAAATAATGTTTGTTCTAGCGATCTATGAGTAGTAAAAACAAATTATAGAGTAATATTTTGTGTAATGTTTAAGTGGTACTACTTATCTTTTGGGTTTGTTTATTATTTCTTTCACGGCACAAACTTTCCGATTTCGCAGTTTGTTTTGATTCGTTTTGCGCGCTAACGTCAAAACAGGTTGCCAGATCGGATGAACAAAACTTTTTCTTTTTGATACGTGGTATTGGTATGATTGTAACTTTTGATAAATAATTAATGTTAGAAATGTTTATATGTGTTTTTTAAAATCGAGCCGACTTTTCCTTTTCTTTATGCCGACATTTTTTTTTAAATGAATTTTTGATACAAACATCATATTTTGGCTTTGTAAAGTGTTTGCTAAATTTTAAGTTTTGGTTTAAAAAGTTTTTATGCTAAAATTTTCTCTCCCTCTTTAACTTTTATTCTGCCTTTTCTGTTTTTTTTTTCTTTTTACCCCTTTTCCCTGCATCATTTCACATAATTCGATAGATTGGATGAAGTTTCGATACAGTCATCGAAATCGGCGGAGGAACACAACCACGTGCAAGAAAAAATGTAAATGCCTCAAAATACATCAATTAACCAACGAAATAATTAAATTTCTTTTTAATGCAACGTAACTTCACCAAATAAATAAATTTCACTTAAAATTTTATGCACTAAGATATAAAAAAATTAAAGTTCATGAATGAACTTGATGGTCGGATGAATACAGAAGTGAGAAGGCAGAGAAGGGAAAAGCGAGCGTCAGGGAGCGAGATCTCTCTTCGTCTTCCTTTTCGAGTAGCTGGTAACTACGGACGGAGATCGGAACGTGATTTGATTTTTGGAGAGAAGCCAAGACATGATGTGGTTGACTCGAGGCATGGAACCGACGACCTGAGACTACTGAACGATGGGGGCCCCCAGATTCTTTTCCCAGACGATAAGTTATTCCCTTTTCTTTTCTTTCTCTTTCTCTATTTAATTTTTTTTTAGTTTTGTCGGCTGTTAAAAATATAACGTTAAGTGCACTTCAACAAGGGAACCTTAATATGTTTGTAATAATGGGTATTTTAAGTTTGAATATTGTAAAAGAAAATGTGTTTCCATGAATTTGTTTTTGAGTTAATTTAAAATAAATGTAAGATTTTAAAGTTTAACAGAGTGTTTTCTTCATTATTTCTTTGTCTCGTTACTGGGTCTACAATGGCGTCGTTGCGCCATTTTTCTTTTTAGCGAATGCACAGATAGAACCTGGGTCTTTGGCGGCTTAAAACTTTTAAACTATACGATTATTTCGGCCTCTATGCCATTTGTTTTAGGAAAAGATATTGGATTATTTGATATTTTTATTTAACTTTAATTTAGGTATGTTTGCAAAATTTAACTTAAGCTTCGTGAAGTCATGGCATACGAAAATGGTGCCATGACATTTTTTAAATTTTTGGAGTCTGTGTTTAACTTTAATAAGGAATAATGAAGATAATACTCTGATCTTTTATGGTTTTGTTTTGTGCCGTGAGGGGAAATAATTTTTTTTTTCAATAATTTTAACTGAATTTTGATTTTGTTTGATGTTTGAATAATGTCGGCTCAGGACAGCGATGAAGAGGGGCCCACTGTAAATGAAAATGTTGTGGTTTGCCCAGCCTTTACGGAATTCATTCCGCTTATTACCCCCTTCTCGGGAAATAATAGTAATGTAACAATTTATGATTTCTTTGATAATTTAGAAGAGGTAAAGCTCCATGCAGGATGGACCGCTGTACAAACATTATTTGTCGCTAAGACTAAATGTATCAGCGAGGCACGCGAATTCTTACGTTCGCAGCCACAACTTAAACAAGCAAACTATAAAGATTTTAAGACAGCGCTGATAAATCGATTTGGGAACAAAACGCAGGACAACTCATTACTTCAGTTCACCACAGCTACTCAGGGAATTAACGAGTCGGCGAGAGCCTTTTTAACGCGCGTACAAGGCTTATCGCATAAATGTTTCGATAATAATGAAGAAGTTAGAAAGAGAATGCTGACAGCTCAGGTCATTCAAGGCCTCAGTCCAGCAGTTAGACGTTTTGTCATGTCACAGAAACATGACACCTTCGAAGAAATGTGGGACTTAGTTCTTCAAGAAGAACAATGTACCGCTTTGGACAGGGCTACTTCATCAGTCCATTTAGCTCAAGCTGAAATCAAGCCATCGGTAGTTGAATCTGAACTCAAGGAGATAAAAGCCCTGATGCAGAACTCCTTATTAGAAACGGACAAGCGCGTAGCCGACCTCCAGGAACAAATTAAGTATTTAAAACTAATGTTGGGACAAAGAAAAAATAGTGAAATAGTTTGTTATTCCTGTGGAGAGAAAGGTCATATCAGCCGTCGTTGCACGCGTAGGGTTTCTCAGAATTATCCACCTAGAAATAATTACAGGGAGAGACCGGGAAACTAATTGAGGGGCGAAATAGCGAAGCGCCGCTACTTTCAGACACGTCCCCAGAGCGCATAGGACTTGGGAATTTTGGTCATACGTCAGTTTTGCCTTTAATTCCCGTAAACCTACAGGAAGAAAAGATTTTTGCTTTATGTGATACGGGAGCGTCTGTCTCCATTATTAAAGATAAATTTGTAAACGATGCCTTAATAAGTAATAAAATAAAAAGTGTAGAACAGTGCAATGTGAAAATAATTGGGATTTCTAATAATATGATGGTTTTAGAGAAGAAAGTTAAATTAGAAGTTTCTATTGCTAAATGTAAAGTTATTGTTGAATTTTTTTGTTGTAAGGATAATTTTATGTCATATGATGCTATGGGTGCAATTTTTTTTTCTAATAACAAAATTAAGATAGATTTTGAGCAACACACAATTTCTAATGAAAATTTTAAAATTAATTGGTTTGACACTCGTACAGGTTACAATGTTAATTGTCTAAGAGATGTTCATGAGACAGGTTATACTATTAGTAAACATATAATTCCTCCAAGATCTGAATTAATTATCTCTGTCACTACCAAAAACAGTCTCAAACTTGCTGAAAATGTATTAATACAACCACATAAACATTCTCTTTCTCAAAATTATGTTATATCATGCTCAATAAATACTGGTAGTGATAATGGTACATATTTTGTTAAAGTTGCTAATTTTTTCGACACTCCTATTCACATAAACAAAAATTGTAAATTAGTTAACATTGAGCCTGTACTAGATGTTGTTAATGATGCTGAGGCAGAGGTTAACGTAGTTAATGAATTTTTTGATGATGATTGTGAATTGTTTGGGGGTAAATTTGATTTATCTCATTTATCGGGGGCTCAAAAAGAGAAATTAATGCAATTGTTGAACAATCATAAACATATTTTTGCTGAGTCAGTTAAGGAGCTATCGGGTTGCAACACTGTAGCACACAGGATTTATTTGTCAGATGACATACCTGTTAGGCATAAGCCATATAGAACTCCCCACGCCTTACGAGACGAATTACGCACACAGATTAATCAACTGCTCGACACAGGGATCATTTCAGTCAGCGACTCTCCTTACTCTTCACCAGTTATACTTGTTAAAAAGAAGAACAACACTTATAGACTTGTTTGTGATTATCGTAAACTTAATTTAAAAACTCAACCTCTTCCTTTTCCTTTACCATTAATTTCAGACCTTTTAGATACTTTGGAGGGAGCTAAATTTTTTTCTTCGTTAGATTTATGTTCAGGGTATTGGCAGATGAATCTCCACCTTGGTGATAGACACAAAACAGCTTTTGCCACAGATTTCGGATTATTTCAGTGGAATAGACTCCCTCAAGGATTAAAGAATGCCGCTTCGTCCTTTCAGCGATTGTTAGAAATTGTTTTGGCTGGTTTGAAAGAATGGAACATTAACACCTATTTAGACGATTTAATTATTGCATCTAAAACTTTTGATGAACATCTAGAGAAATTAGATATGGTTTTTAAAAGACTCGGGGCCATAATTTAAAAATAAATCCTGCAAAATGTCAACTTGTCAAAGATAAGATCACTTACCTGGGGTTTCAAGTCGAAGAGGGTAAACTTTCACCTGATACCAGGAATGTTGAGGCAGTTCAGAACTTTCCCGTTCCGGTAGCCGCTAGCGCTCCTCACACGATGCGCGGAAGCTTGTTCGATGTGGTGGCCGCTGAAGGATCAGATTGGTGGTCGGGAACGCACCGATCGCAGGCGCGGCGGCCGCCACAGTACTCCCCCTCCAGTGACCACGAAACTTTCACAAATATTTTGAATTGAAACGCACTCTCCGACCAGAACGTGTAGTAACAGCCGGAGGTGACGTGATGCAGGATGCTAGTTTGGTCACAGTCGGAGGTGGAGTTACGGAGGATGTGGGCGTTGACACTGTTCCTGATGGACATTCTTTACGGTCGGCCGGTGAAGCATTGTCCGTACGTTCAGGAGCCCAGATAAATGCGGGTTTGAGGCGGTCAATGTTTATAACAGACTCCTTGTTGTTTACCAAAATTTTAAAAGTGTTTACATTTCGTTCGAGGACTTTGCGGGGTCCGGTATACGTGGGTGCGAAAGCAGTCCTTGACGCATCATATCGCAGGAACACATGCGAAGAGTTCTGCAAGTCTTTATTCACAAACACAGTTTTTGAGCAATGGGCGCTGGTGGGTACGGGGCGAACAGCTGACATGTAGTCTTTTAACTTTTGCACGAATGTTTGCTGGTCCGCATAGCATGTGGGTGAACTGCCCGCTTGCATGAATTCTCCGGGCAGACGGAGACTGGTGCCGTACACCAACTCGGCAGCAGAAGCACCGATATCCTCTTTAATGGCGGAGCGCAGACCAAGTAAGACTGTGGGAAGAACGTTGGTCCATTGAATCGAAGTATGACATCGTATTGACTGCTTCAATGAGCGATGAAAATTTTCGACAATGCCGTTAGAGCGCGGATGATACGGGCTAGTGCGCACTCTGTGAGTGCCCAGGAGCTTGGTTAACGCCGTAAAAAGCAAGGACTCGAACTGACGACCTTGGTCGGTGGTGATTCGCTCCGGAACTCCGAAACGCGCAATCCACAAGCTATAAAATTGTTTGGCAATAGTGTCGGCAGAAATGTCTACTATGGGAATTGCCTCGGGCCAGCATGAGAAACGATCGATGCAAGTGAGCAAATAAGAAAATCCATTAGATGGAGGTAGAGGTCCAACTAAGTCGATATGCACTTGTTGAAAGCGGTAATTTGGCAACTCAAATCTTTGTAGTGGGCTGTGAGTGTGCCTATGGATTTTTGATTTCTGGCACTCAATGCATGCACGTGTCCACTCGCCAATGTCTTTTAACATTTCTGGCCACACAAAACGCTGTTGCACTAACTTCCTTGAAGCTTTTATCTCAGGGTGAGACAGACGATGCAAGTTATTGAAGATGGCACGTCGGAACCTCGCAGGAACGTAAGGTCTGATCTTACTGCCCTGAATATCACAATAAAGTGATGTATCAGGAGCGAGCTGCATGGGCTGGAGATTCAGACTACTACCGGTTGTATTGTGTAGGAGGGCTTGAAGCTCCGAATCCTGTTTCTGTTCGTTTGCCAGAGCTATGAAATCGGTTGACGAGGGCATCGAAATTTCCTCTATGCGGGACAGAGCATCGGTGACGACTTTTTCGGCACCATCAATATGGCGAATATCTGTCGTAAATTGGCTGATAAAATCGAGGTGTCTCAGCTGGCGAGGGGATGCTTTGTCGGACCGCTGTTTAAACGCAAAGATTAGGGGTTTGTGACCTGTAAAAATAGTAAAGTTACGTCCTTCCAGGAAGTGACGAAAGTATTTGATGGCGGCGTAGATCGCCAAAAGTTCGCGGTCGTACGTACTGTAAAGCGTCTGGGTTGAGGAAAGTTTTTTGGAAAAATAAGCGAGAGGCTTCCAGGTGCCCTGGTCGTTTTGCTGCAAAACTGCTCCTAAAGCAGAGCTGGACGCATCTACCATAAGGGAAAGGGGCTTAGACGCCGACGGATATTGCAGGACGGTGGCAGAAATTAAGTCACTTTTGCATTTTTGAAATGCTTCGCGCACTTCGGGAGTCCAAGCAATAGGACGCTTGTCTTTCTTTTTACTGCCTACCAAACAGGCATTTAGAGGAGCTTGAGTGGTAGCAGCGTGCGGAAGAAAACGACGGTAAAAATTCAGCATAGCGAGGAATCGACGCAACTCCTGAATTGTAGTCGGTTCGGGGATATCTCGTACAGCGACAACTCTATCCATGAGAGGTCGAACGCCGTCGGCTGAAATTTCGTGGGGGCCAAGGAAAGATACCTTGGGTTGACCGAAAACGCATTTAGATGGGTTAAGACTAACGCCGTATTCCTGGAACCGTTCAAACACCGCGCGAAGGTGAGTCAAATGCTCTTGCTCCGAAGAGGATGCGCCTAAGACGTCATCAAAATACGGAACGCAGAAATCTAACCCGAATAAAACCTGATGGATGAAGCGTTGAAAGGTCTGCGCCGCGTTGCAGAGGACAAAGGTCATTACGGGGAATTCGAAGAGACCAATGGGTGTTGTTACGGCAGTCTTCGGAATATCGGTAGGGTTAATTGGGATTTGATGGTATGCCCGCTCGAGATCAAGAGTAGAAAATATAGTTTTACCGTCCAACACCTGCATACAGTCCTGGATGTGAGGGACAAGGTACCGATCTGGCACGGTGACAGCGTTTAAACGCCAGTAATCACCACACGGGCGCCAGTCGCCATTGCGCTTTTTAACTAAGTGGAGCGGGCTGGCCCATGGACTTTTCGAGGAGCGACAAAGGCCCTGCTCGAGCAAATAAGAAAACTCATCTTTCGCGGCTTTCAGCTTGTCAGGAGGGAGACGCCTCGGCTTAGAGCAAATTGGCTGTCCCGTCGTCTCAATGTGATGAGTAACATTGTGTTTAGGTTGGCTGTGTCCCATAACAGGACGTGTTATCAAAGGAAATTTCCTAAGCAGCTCATGATACGGAGTAGCTCCAGAAATAAGTTTGACGCCGAAATTCGCGCTGTTACGAAAAAAACCTGGGTATGTGAGGTTTGTCACAGTTGTCCACTAGGCGTCGATTTTTAATGTCGACCAACAGTGCAAATTTATGCAGAAAATCTGCGCCGATAATAGGGTGTGACACCGACGCAATAATGAAAGGCCATTGGAATTTTCTCCGTAAGCCCAAATCGACCTGTAACAGACGTTCACCAAAGGTTTTGATGGGGGAACCGTTTGCTGCGAACAGCTCGAGTTTGCTGGCGGACCCTTTTCGCTCATGGGACATCGGAGGAACGACAGAAACGTCAGCCCCGATGTCAACGAAAAATTTCAGGCCAGAGGTTTTATCAACGACAAAGAGGCGCGCAATGGATCGGCCGCACTCGCTCACGGCTTCGAGCGATGGCCGATTAAGTTTTCCGAATCATTAAAATTACAGGAGGGGTACATTTCCGGGCCTTTGCACCGAAGTTATGATGGTAAAAACAAACATCTGCCGGGGGATCTTTGTATCGCTTTTTTGAGTTACTTCGAGACCTGGACCACTGACGGAAAGAAGGTCGACCCCGCTGCGGCAGCTGCTGTTGCACAGAGCATAAATGAGCAACTTGCTTTGTAAGCTGGTCTATTTGCGCTTGTAATGTTGCAATACTGGGACTTGGAGCCTGCAACTCGTGTACGTGCACCGGAGTAGCTAACTCGTGAATTTTATCGGCTATGCCGGCAAGGGTGTTGAGCGGTTCGCTACTGGCAGCAAGTATGGCCTAGGTGTTCGATGGGAGGCGAATCATCCGCAAAGTTTTAAGAATGTTGTCACTTAAACTACCGGCGGATAAGTCAGACATCTTAGACAGCAGCTGGGAAGGCCTCTTATCGCCAAGTTGCAGATCTTGGAGTAAGTGTTTAATTTTTACAGTCTCCGACTCCGCGTATACGGCAATTAATTTGGCTTTAAGAGACTTGTATTTGTCGGTAGGTGGGGGATTAAGGACAAGTTCCCGTACCGATTGTAACACTTCCGATTCCAAAGCGGAGATCGCCGTGTAAAATTGGGTGTCATCGGCGGTGATTCCGCCTAATTTAAATTGTGCATCTAGTTGGATAAACCATAGCGAGGGGTCGGTACGACAAAATGGGGGAGGTTTAACAGCAACACGTGCTAACTGGGTAGGGCCGGACGTGCCATCGCCGGTACTGGCATTTTCACAAGGCAGAGACATGTCAAAACAACACGAGGGGTATCAAATACAAGCAGCGCAATAAAAGAGAAAGAAAAATAAATAAATTGGAAACGACTCACCCAGGGTTGGCTATAACACCTTGAAGCGACGAAATGTTTATATCCGACTTGAGTTGCGCTGACACAGCCCACTACAAAACAACACGACTCGCGGGCAGGAAAAAACACATGAACACAGCATCACTTGAACACACTTACGCACGGTATCACTTGTGCTTGCGCACGTGTAAAAAAAAAAATGCATTTTGGCGTAAGCACGTGCACTTAGACGAAGCGGCACTTGCAACACACACAAAGTGAAAGCATACTTTAGAATGCACACGACCGGATGAAAACCCAGCGCAGATTACATACGCCTTGACAAGCACACTCTTGATGATTTGAAAAAAATAAACACTTGAGATTCCGTACTGCATTAAAACACTTGCGATGAGGAATTTGTCAACCACCTGGCGAGCAATATTTCGCCCAATACTGCCGGAAGAAGAAAAAAATAATCTTCACTTAATGAAATTGATACTGGAATGCACAACACTAATGCTGGATGTTACGAATTGATGACAAGAAACGTCCTGAGACTCCACAAGTCTTGGATGAACTCGGATTGCAGGATTGCGTATACATAATGTACAGGAGCGTGCTATCAGCTCCTTACAATAGATAAAAAGCTGGAGTGACTCCACTCGACTTTCCGAACACTTACGATTAAGATCATTACCAAGCACTTAAATAAATTTTAATCGATGAATAATTCAAACATATATACCAAATTGAAACTCAATCGAATGCACCGTTTAAACGCTTGCGCACTTTCAAGAATTTCTCCCCATAGGCCATAATGTAAAAGAAATCTTTGTCGTAGCCCTGTAGAAAAACTATGAGTCCCATACACATCAAAATCAATACCAGTCTTACAATGGTGGTTTATAACAAATATACCGAATTTGAGCTCAATTGAATGTACCGATTAAACGCTGGCGCACTTTCAAGAATTTCTTTGTCAATACCAGTCTTGCAACGGTGGTTTATAACATGTATGTCCAATTTGCATTCAATCGAATGATCTGTTTAGGAGCTATCGTGTTCACTCACATACACACATACACACACACGTACATACATACATACATCTCGTAAAAACACCATAAATGAATTCAGAAGACCTCAAAATGTGTGTTATATGCCATTATGCCATAACATCAATACCGGTCTTAGGATGGTGGTTTATAACATGTATACCGAATTTGAGCTCAATCGAATGTATCGTTTAAACGCTAGCGCACTTTCAAGAAATTCCCCCCATAGGCCATAATGTAAAAGAAATCTTTGTCGTAGCCCTGTAGAAAAACTATAAGTCCTATACTCACCAAAATCAATGCTGGTCTTGCAACGGTGGTTTATAACATGCATACCCAATTTGAGCTCAATCGAATCTACCGTTTAAACGCTAGCGCACTTTCAAGAAATTCCCCCCATAGGCCATAATGTAAAAGAAATCTTTGTCGTTGCCCTGTAGAAAAACTATAAGTCCTATACACACCAAAATCAATACCGGTCTTGCGACGGTGGTTTATGACATATATATCCAATTTGAGCTCAATCGAATGCTCCGTTCAGGAGCTATCGTGTTCACTCACATACACACAAACACACATACACACACACACACACATACACACATACATACATACATTTCGTAAAAATAGCATAAATGGATTCAGAAGCCCTCAAAACGTGTAAAAACACCAAAATCTCGAAGTTGAATTTTTTCATGATTACAATACTTTCCTTACATGGTACATGTTCGGAAAGTAAAAATTAAGAATATGTCGAGTGTAACATCCGTTGAATACAAATACCATCTAGTAAAAACTTAACAACATTTTATTCAGACTTTAAGTCGAGCATGCAAGCTCTGCACGATACGGTCAATTTACATCCATGGAGTTCTGGTAACAGCCACGCGATAATAATAATAATAATAATACTAGTACTGCTGCGAACCATGCGTGAGCACACTTCCTTTTATACTGCCGGACCGCACATCAGCGTTGCCAGATTCCCTGGCTCTGCTATCGTGGGAGTAGCCGCTAGCGCTCCTCACAGGATACGCGGAAGCTTGTTCGATGTGGTGGCCGCTGAAGGATCAGATTGGTGGTCGGGAACGCACCGATCGCAGGCGCGGCGGCCGCCACACAGTCACACGCTGGCGCGGGAAAATCCTTCACTGATTATTCTTTCTCCAGTTTATTTGGCATTGCATGCAGTGTATTTCTGATGGTGTTGGCATGGAGTAATGATTAAAAAGTACGTATAAATAATTGTGGTTTCGAAATTAATATTTTATTTTTTATTGAAAAGAAAAATCTTGCGATATGAGTTGTATAGATGATGGCGCAGGGCCTTCGCGTCCCAAAAGAACAAAAATTCAAAATAATAAGGCTCTAACAAATGAAGAAATAGTAAATTTGTTGGCTGAATTATCAGACGAGTACATGAGTGATTTCAGTTATAATAGTGACAGTGACGAGGAATTCTTTCCTCCCACCCAAAGATAATGCAGAAATAACATTCTAAATGTATCCTTTGTAATAATGTCATTGTGATTTTCTTGTAATAAATTCATTTGTAATATGTATAATTGCTGTGATACAGTTTTGTATAAAAATAATGCTTACTGTCACTTATTACTTTCCGAACATGTACCATGTAAGGAAAGTATTGTAATCATGAAAAAATTCGAATTCGAGATTTTGGTGTATTTACACGTTTTGGGTCTTCTGAATTCATTTATGCTATTTTTACGAGATGTATGTATGTATATGTGTATGTGTGTGTGTGTGTGTTTGTGTGTATGTGAGTGAACACGATAGCTCCTGAACGGGGCATGCGATTGAGCTGAAATTGGGTATATATGTTATAAACCACCGTCGCAAGACCGGTATTGATTTTGGTGTGTATAGGACTTATATTTTTTTCTACAGGGCTACGACAAAGATTTCTTTTACATTATGGCCTATAGGGAGAAATGATTGAAAATGCGCTAGCGTTTAAACGGTACTTCCGATTGAGCTGAAAAAGTGTATATATGTTATAAACCACCGTCGCAAGACCTGTATTGATTTTGGTGTGTATAGTTCTTATAGTTTTTCTACAGGGCTATGACAAAGATTTCTTTTACATTATGGCCTATGGGGGGAAATTCTAGAAAGTGCGCTAGCGTTTAAACGGTACATTCGATTGAGCTCAAATTGGGTATACATGTTATAAACCACCATCGCAAGACCGGTATTGATTTTGGTGTGTATAGGACTTCTAGTTTTTCTACAGGGCTACGACAAAGATTTCTTTTACATTATGGCGTATGGGGAGAAATTCTTGAAAGTGCGCTAGCGTTTAAACGGTACATTCCATTGAGCTTAAATTTGGTATATATATTTGAATTATTCATCGATTAAAATTTATTTAAATGCTTGGTAATGATCTTAATCGTAAGTGTTCGGAAAGTCGAGTGGAGTCACTCCAGATTTTTTTTCTTATTTTGATTCACTTTTTGCATGTCATGCACCAGCGCGTAATGTGGCATTTGGCGAAAAATTTGACATGTAGTGCCGATAACGCGCTGGCGCGTAATTATAAAATTCTCCAATGAAAGGCTTAAATAATACTTAGGTATCACATATTTATCTTTTATTACTATTTTTAAATCACATTTCTTACAATAAGTATGTTGGCATCTGGGTACAATCTACTTCCATGTGAGGGCATTAACTATCAATTTAACTCAAGTGACTGGCAGTCAATTTGTTAAAAAAATTTTACCAATTTTGCCAACTAGGTATCTGATTTTGCCAAATTTAATGAGTTTTGCGAGGGTTAGGGGGGAGACTCCCCTACCCTCCCTTTCAACAAGATCCCTGCCACCAGGACAGGAGCGTAGCCAGGGGTGGATATGAAATAGTCTTGATGCTTAAACTTCCACACATTTTTATGGCATGGAACTCACAGTACAAAATCATTTTGATCTGTTGATACATAGCTAGCTCCTTTTAAAACACTTTATAAATACACTAGATAGTAAATTTTCAACAAATTGCACAGTCTTGCATATCATATTGTTCATCCATTGGTCATCCATTTGTAGAAAGGCTAACAAGCATAGAAAACGTTTTTATTTATCCTAATATAAAGTGTAAGGTTCACAGGATCAAATTTCCAGAGTTTGTAGTGGATCATTGATTATACTAAGGCGACCATATTTCTAAACAGTATTTTGGGGACAAATCAAGCATTGTCCTCGAATCCAAGGAAAACTTGGGGACACTAAAAATGAACTCTAATAGCTCTTTATATCAATGGGGTTCTTTCACGTGACGTCAGAGCCTGCCGAATACGTACACCCTCCAAAAAAGTATTCGAGCAAGAGAGAAATTTCCTACGTTGGTTTCGTATATTAAAAATTATTTATCATAGAATATGAATTAGGCTATGTATAAATATGAATTTCCATATTTCTGTCAGATTGTGCGTTTTTCAAAAACTCAATTATTATTCGCAAATCTAAAATAGGAAATTTCTCTCTTGCTCGAATACTTTTTTTTTGAGGGTGTATATCACGTGATCTACCTCCATCGTCTGCTAGCAGTTAGCGAGTTTGTTTTGATTTTAACCCTTCGTTGGGCGCGTGGACTAAGATTGTAGACCAGGTACACACACCAAGTAAAAGAGTATTCGAGTAATGGCTAAATTTCTTATTTTAGTTTTGTGAAGTGAAGTAACTGAGTAGTTTTGAAAAAACGCAAAATTAGAAAGAAATATGAGAAAGCTATCATTGTATAAGACATCATCAATTTTTACGGAGAACTACATGTTAAATATGAAATTGACATACGAAATTTGACTTATACTCGAATATCAACATAGGAAATTTGACTTATGCTACGATGGCAGTTCACGTGCTTAACGGAGGGTTAACGGCGAGCTCATGATGGCTGAAAGTGGTTACTTAAACCTTGCTAAGCAATATAATAAATTGAATAGAAATAAGTAGAAATAGAAATAAATAGATCGAATAAAAATAGTAATAAATAATTTATTTAAACCAGAAACATGAAAGGAACATCATGTTGAAATATTGCAATTTATTCGTAATTTAACCCATTTATGCCTAGTGTCCCTTTTTTGGGACGGCATTTTCGCTATTAGTCGAAAACGTTATTTATTTTTCCTAGCCTTTATTCATGAGTATTAAGCCTCAACTCTACAAAATATTTTAACATGACCAAGTAGGGTGTTGATATTTCGATTTTTATGCATAATGATTTTAAAAGAAATCATCCCTTGTTCAAGAAGTTGACATCAGAAATTTATCTATTATTTCAGTTATCAGTAAAAATCGAAGAAAGTCGCAAAAATATCCAGGCACAAATGGGTTAACTCTTGGAATAGTATTTGTATTTTTCAGACGATATTGTTTTTTACATTGGATCATTTTGTGATAACTTTTCATGAAACTTTGCATACCCTCTAAGAAAACTATGCGAGTGCAAGAAAATTTTCGTACGTCAATTTCATATTTAAAGCATGGCTCTTCATGAAAAGTGATTAATCATTAACAAAACTGAAATGGGAAATTCGGCTCATAGTCGGATACTTTATTGAATGTCTGTACACGCTACACACACAATGATTACAAACGTTTTCAGATATCGAATTTCATTGTTTCTCTGAGTAGATGGCGCTTTTAGTTGATTTATTTTTCTTATTTCTTCAGTTTTTTCTGAAAGGAATAAATTAAACGGAAACTTTCAGGAAAAAAAAAAATCTTTAAATTTGGGGACAAAGTATTTTGGGGGCAAAATGAAAAAAAAGATCTATATTTGGGGACTGTCCTCGAATTTCGCGGACGTATGGTCACCTTAATTATACAGAAATATAACTATACATTTTACTGCTGCTTGGTTTTTATACTTCACCAGGCACGTATCCAGGAAAACAATTTGAGGGGGTTCCAAACGGTAAAAAAGGCTGAATTTTTTACAAAAAGATTATATCATTATCGGTTTAGTAACAAAAATGAAATATCGGTGGGGGGGCTGGACCCCCCCCTAAATACGTCCTTGTACTTCTCCTATTGTATATGAAATTATAATTTTTTTTAATCAGGGATTAAATCACAAGAGTCTATTTATTTCTTGAAACCACACACACACACGTCAGAAGTTTCAGAAAATTTACAGGATATTGGAAAAAATTACTGTGCATCTTCTATTAGGTAACGTAGGACGTTTTCTCTCCCATTGCATTAACCTGCATCGTTCATATGATGCATTGCTTGACATCTACAGAATCTAATAACATGGGCGCCGGCAGAATATTTTCCAGGGGGGCGGGCGAAGACTACTTCAACGTATGGTTACCATGTTGGAAAGAGCAAAAAAGCAAGGAAAAACACTGCATACAAAAATCCAGGGGGCCATTGCCTCCCCCCCTTGCCCTATGGTGCCGGCGCCCATGTCTAATAATCATTCTACGGTAAAGCAGATTTTCCGCTACTCAAAATAGTTTTTTATGCATAAGTATTTATCCTAGTCACGCGTCGAAGTTAGAACAGAAATAATTCAATCATCTTATAGGGGATATGTAAATATATATTCCACGAATTAATTATTCATAGGATAGAGCCAGAGCCCCTTAAAATCTCCAACGAATGAAAAGTAAAGTAAAAATTATTTTAGTAAACAGATTTACATCAAATTTAACGATATTATGATTATCTAAAATAAAACAGAAAAATATTCATAATTAATAGATGAAGATTTTGTTTTTAAAATCCCCAAAATATACACAATTTAAAGTTAATAAATGGAATGAATCTGCATGACATTAAGTAGTAGGAATTCAACTATATTCATGCATCAACTTTTAAAGAGAGCAAGCAAAAAACATTCACGCATACAATATTTTTGAGATAAACAATATCCACATATAAATAACTCAACTACAATAAAAGAAATTGGATAATGTGTCCGTGAGAAATCTGTATTTTTCAGATGCAAACAGAACATCATTTTAACAAATAAAAAATGAAGCATTTTAAATAAATACTAATGTAAGATCACATTAAATGATTAACTTATATAAATAAATTTCAATATATTAAATAAATTTCATGAAATTATTATAATTTTTAAATAATCCGAAGCATAGGCTGTATATTAACGCCAGTAGATTATCGCACAGAATTCTGGGATTGCTAAGTCGATTTGAGCGTTCCGTCGCGAAAACGGTGTCAGACTGCTTTCACACTAGGGGCCCGTTCGAGAATTCACCGGTTGGTTATGCACCGGTGCTACCGGTCGCGGTCATTCTCCGGTTAAGTGACGTCACGGTTGTCAACCGGTTTCGGTCATCCTCACCACATCGGATTCTAAGCCGAGAAAACAAAAATAAACGCTGGCAACACTACGATAATAACCGGAATAACCCACCTCGCTAGCAGGGTCATTCTGGTTGCGCTCTGGTCACGCTGAGCAGACAACCGCTACATGACCGAAACGTTTTCGAACGCGGTTACTTCTAGAGCTCCGCCCCACGCTCCGCCTTTTCGAACGCTCTGGTCGTGCACCGGTGTTACCGGTGCACAACCGATGAATTCTCGAACGCACCCTAGGCAAAACTAGAGATACTGAACTTCGTAGAGATACGACACGGTCTTAGTGCGCATGCTCAGAAAATCATCCAAACTACGGCAACCCGTTTTCCCTCAGTTGGCCGTTACTCGCGAAGCAGGCGAGTTTTATTTTCCGCGGAGCATGCATAATATCGTACAATATGGATGCAATGAGTACGGAGAAATAACTACAGTGCAGCAAATTAAAGTGCTGTCACATAACGATGTATTATTATTCCCCTTACATTTTGTCTGTTTGTTTGTTTTTGTTTATTAATTCATATTTGTAGTACATCATTCATAAAACCCTTACTTTATATGAATATTGGTATTGGTTGATTTTTAAATAATGGAAAACTGATTTTTTTTTCTTCAAGCATGCTTCCTATAATGTTGTTGTAGAAGTAAATTGTGATTAAGTTCACATGAATAACTTCATTTGTCAGTTTTAAATGTATACAAATACATATATTTGTGCTGAACAATTCTACTTTTCTTTCCTTCTGAATGTTGTTAACCTTTTACAGATCACATTCAGATCCAGGCATACTTTTTATCAGTTCTTTTGCATATTTTGTCTTCTAATGCGTTAGTTAAAGCACATTAGTTATTTAAATGGGGGAAATTTTAATACAATTTTCATTCTGTTTCCAATTGGGAGCATGGGTCATTTCTGATTACAATTTACATTGATTTCAAAAACTGATAATACTGATGGATAGTTTAAATGATAGGTGAAATATTAAGAATTAACAGAAGATTTATTTTTAAATTTAAAATTTGGTAAGTTTTAAGGTTACTTCGTTAAAAAATCTATGTGAATTAACTGGGTTTTACTTTTACGGCAGTCAGGAACGTGACTTCTTAAATTAAAAATAGCGTGAGATTAAAACTACCGTGTTTACTCGCGTAGTAGTCGTCCTCGCATTATAGTCGCACCCCTGTTTTGAAGCAGAAAAAAATCGTCAAAATATTTTTCCTACATAAAAGTCGCAGCCGCGTATTTGATCTTCATTTATGTCTGTAAAAATATTACTATAAAAAGAAAAAAGCCTCTTTTTTGTGTGTAACTGACGAAAGGACTATTTAACATACGGCAGATAATCTGGAAGTATTTGGTAACTTAGTAATTTTATTATAATACCAGTAATGTTTTAAGATAAGAGTGTAGAATATTGTGTAGTGTATTTTCACGCATAATAGTTTAATTTCTCCAAGAAAAATGGCAAAGAAGTGCGCCTATTACGCGAGTAAACACGGCATGCCATAAAATTTACGTCATATCAAAGTAAATTCGCAAAGAAACGAGATTAAAGTAAACTATTTTCTTCTGCCGAAACATGGAGGATTTAAATATTTAAATTGTGCATTTACGGGGAAGAAACGAAGATGAAAGTAATAGGTATTATTAGTAGATTTGTTGCGATAATATGGGTTAAAGCACAATATGCCGTTAGAATATACAGAAAGGGGCACGTGCTCCCAATTTTGCGTCAAGATCTTTTTATTTTCAATATGTGCTTTGAAATTCAAAAGGAACCATCGATAGAAGAAAAGTCCCCCCAAATCTTTCCTGTGCCTCCCCCCCCCCAAAAAAAAACCCCCGTAAAAATCAGTCACACTACACCAAAGGACCATTACAAGTACAAAAAGCAAAAATTGTAAGTAAATAGTAAATATTCAATTACACCTCAATAACACGTACATTTTTGAACAGCTTAATAACTTCTGTATAGAGTACTTAAAACAACTCATGCCAGTAAATATTTTTCAGAGACTGATATCTAGTGAGCTACGATTTCAGAAAAATATTGCTTTATCTAAATATTTATAACTGAAACTGAAACATTTTGACTCAAAGCGAAAAACTCGGATGAAACGCGCCGAGTAAAAGGTAGCCAACAGCAGTTTGGCGTCTGTATTCTTTTCGCCAAATGCAGTCCGGCGCAATCATAGAAAAAAGTACAAAATACAAAGCTTTTGGAGGATTTTTTAATTAATTTAAAGCATGATTTGCGCACACACAACATAAATAAATATTAAAACAATATTATTGTAAAGTTCAAACAAGGAAAGTGTAAGATAAGACTTAAAATTCAAGCTTCCGATGACAGCTCGAAAGCGAAACTACGTAAATAATCGCTTCAAAATAGTAGTTAATTTCGGACTTCTAGTTAAAAAGTGATTTTTATGCATTATGTAAGTATTTCAGATTAGGAAAATCGAAAGGAAAAAATAAGACTGATTATTTAATGCTTAGATACAGCAGTTTTTCCGAAGTCACTCCGTTTCACAATGCTAACTCTACGGAAGATCTTCATCCATAGCCCGCGGCGGCTGATTCTCCGCTCAGCCAATCAGAAATTATTTCACTCATGTCGGGTCTCTGACGAAGTATAGGGTCTCTAGGCAAAACTGGTCTCGCGACGGTCAAACCGGCGCAAGCCACGTAAAGGTGGATTCATACCTGCCGCGCCGCACCGCAACCATGCAGTACTGTTTCGCCGTTTTGGAGCGTTGGCTGTCCGCGCGGCGAGCTTGTGGTGCCGCAAGTAAATGCACTGCAATTGGCTGTAGCTCTGTTGTGTCTTCTGTAATTGGCTGTTGCTTTGCGGTCGCTGCGGAATATCTGTTCTTGCCAGATATTGCGCAAACCCTCGGCGATAGCCGCGCGGGGGCCGTGTTGCTCCGCCACGTGACGTCATTGCGGCGTCTTAGCGGTGCGGACGGCCAGTATGAATCCGGCTTAAGTGTGGAAAGGCTATCCGTCTTTTCGAACAATGGAGACAACTGGAAAGAGTAGCCTATCTTTCCGTAATGCATCAAAGTGAGGACGAAATGTGTTCCTCCGCGCCGCATCACACATAAGGTCAAACGCGTAATACGCATGCGCACCACGCATGTGACCGAAACTCATTCATCATGCGCATGCGTTTTGGTCACATCCGCCGAAGCATACTTGGCAAACCTTTTTAGCCGCTTTGCTCTCTCCAGTTGCCTCCATGTTTGGAACATGCCGGAACATCACCAAATGTGCACAGCTGAATGCATGTTCTATTTTAGCATAATTATATTATTAGTAATGAATATCAACATTCTGTATCGCTTCCGTTTTAAGCTAATTTGTTCTCATCGTATAACTCATTTGTGCCTGGATATTTTTGCGACTTTATTCAATTTTTACTGATAACAGAAATCTTATAAATAAAAATGAAATTCTGTTTGTTTGTTTGTTTGTGGATTTGATTCGTATACAAATCCACAAAAATGGACATATCGGCCTGAAATTTAGCACAGATATGTAAAATAATATAGAATAAATCGTAGTCCACTTTAAAACTTTGAAAGTCCACCCGTTCCCAGAATTTAAGAGATTTTTTATGCTCTCCACGCAAAAAGCTTTCCGTAATTGTAACCCCTGTAGTGAAAAAAGTGTGAAATAAGGATCGTGGTTGCCATGTGTGGCGATTTTTCCCAATAAAATGTTTTAAATTCTCAAAGTAAAAATAAAAGAATAATAATTTTTTTTTGTTAGTTTATATTCGTAAGGTTATTTTTTTTTAATTATAATATCGTGTGCATGGGAAATCGGAGCAGGAATGGAATGTTTTATACGCAAAACAATAAGAATTGAAGATTTCCGAGGCTAATAGGTAAATTTTTTTAGTTTGGCGAAAAAATAAAATGGCTCATGCCGATTTTGACAAAGTGAGTTCTAGCGGTTTGCACAGATTTCGGATTGGCGAAATTTATTGAGAGCTTAAGGAAATAGATTTTTGAAAACAAGTGCAAAGGTTTTATTAGAATACAGCGTTAAATTTTAATGATCCGTGAAGAAATAATGCAGTTGTTAAGGGATTTCAAGCGATCTATCTCCAGAATTCTCGCCAAATGAGTACGTTGATTTAAGTTGGGGGAATTCCGCCAAATTTCAGAAAATTGAAATCTTCTCATTTAGTACATCGGAGTAACGATGAATAAAACACGTTACAGTTGATAATTTTAAAAAATTCGGCTGTATTAAGGGATTCCACTTTTCAAATAAAGGCTTGCTTTACTTTTTCGCGGTCGAACCATTTCCCATATTGATTGCTGCTAAGTCAATGCTTCGAATGATATCCTAAAAAAACGCTTGCAAAAAGGCGTATGTTGGCACTTTGGCGAGGCTTAGATTTGAAACTGGATTTTATTTGAGACTTGGATATATGACACTGGTTATAGATAAAAATGAATGTTGGTATGTGTGTATGAGGTTGAAAAACTCCAGCACCGTTGAGCACCGTTGCACCATGAAATTTGGTTCACCTAAGTCTTTTATCATGGAGAAGCTTTTTATGCTATCCGTTTTCCTCTAACTTGCCACCAGGTGGCGCAGCAGAACGTCAAATTCTATTCCGTTTAGCCGTTTACTATGCGAATATCGTCCAACCGATTTCGATGAAATTTGGTACACGCGGATATTAGAACATGGAGAATATTTTCAGTATCCATTTTGCTGTAACTTGCCGCTAAATGGCGCAGCAACGCATCAACTTCTATACCGTTCGACCGATCGGCATAAAATTTCTTATACTTACACATTTCAGCACGAAGACTATATTCTAACTGAGTTCCTTTTGATGTTACTCACCACTAGATGGCACTGCCATGCATTATTATTTTAACTCGCCACTAGATGACGCTGCAGCAGGCCAAATTCTTGACCATTCAAACGGTCGCTATGAAAATCAGTATACATAGCTATTTGAACAATGAGAATATTTTGGCGTTATCCATTTTGCTATAACTCGCCACTTGACGGCACTGTAGCAAATCATTACTTTAATTAACCACTAGATGGCGCTGCAGTGTATCACTTCTTGACTGTGCAACTGATCGCTATGAAAATAGGTATACATAGATATTTGAACACGGGGAAGAGTTTCGCGTTAGATGTCGCGTCAACACATGAACTTCAGGGCTGTCCAGCCGATCGTCCTGAAATTTCGTATTCATCGATATCTGAATGCGAAGAATATTTCCGCCGTATCCGTTTTGCTAAAACTCTCCACTAGATTGCGCTACGTCGCATGGCCTTCTGCGCCGTACAAACGATTGACTTGAAATTCGGTATGCATGGTTATTGAACACAATATAATGCGATATCCATTTTGCTATATCTCTTTATTACAATAAATAGTAATCACCACAAATCGTAATATCAAAAAGTCCATTCATTCCCGTGCGAAGAACGGGTACTTCAGCTAGTAATAAATGAATTTCTGATGTCAACTTCTTGAACAAGGGATGATTTCTTTTAAAATCATTATGCATAAAAATCGAAATATCAACATCCTACTTGGTCATGTTAAAATATTTTGTAGAGTTGGGGCTCAATACTCATGAATAAAGGCTAGGAAAAATAAATAACGTTTTCGACTAATAGGGAAAATGCCGTCCCAAAAAAGGGACACTAGGCATAAATGGGTTAACAACTTTTTTTTTTGCTTAAAATTTATTTTTTCTTCCTTTCATAGTGTTATCATATTGTATTAGGTAATAAAAAAAGGATCACTACACAAAAATATTGGTACACTAGCGGCTACCCGCGACTTCGTCCGCGTGGGCTTTAGAATTAGGTCCCGAGAGAAACGAAGCATGTGTGAATAACAAATATGTTTGCGACTAAAGAAACTGCTTTTAAATATTATTTGCTTTTTACTTATTTTAAATGAAGTAGAATGCATGGTAGTATACTTCATTTAAAATAACAGAGTTTGTAAAACTACTAAATTTAGATTATTTTCAGGCATTTGGCGAATAGAGTCAGTTACGACAGTATTTGCGAACTGTTTTGAGTGTTCTTGTAAAAGAAATATTTATGCCATATGCATGAATTTTAGCCTATGTTAATCAGGAATAGTGCAGCTTTCTATTAGCGGAAAAGTTTTATAATCGGTTCTATAGTTACAGAGATACCCATACAGCGTAATGTATTAGAATTATTTTGAGTGTTCCTGTAAAGGAACTATTTGCGCTACATGCATTAATTTTAGCCTATAACACTCAAGAATAGTGTAGCTTACTATCAGTGAAAAAAGTTTTGGAATCGGTTCAGTACTTACAGAGATACACATAGAGCGAGCGTAATGTAATTCTTATGAGTATCCCTGTAAAAGAACTATTTGTGATATATGCATAAAAGGTAGCCTATAACACTCAGGGTCCCCCCAGTGTCTAAGAGGGTCTGCTCTCAAACCTGGAATGCGGGAGATGCCAGGTTCAAACACCGGTCGCGCCTGTCGACCTAGCCGCTCGCAGTTTTCCGTGTTTTTTTCAAAAACCTCGCGAAAATACGGGCTAGGATCCCTTAGAAAATTCCACACAGAGGAATTCTCCATATGCGCCTAGATAGGCCTAGGACTTTCAATCAGTGAAGAAAGTTTTAAAATCGGTTTAGTTGCTACAAAATTTCCATAGAGCGCAATGCATTAGCATTATTTTGAGTGTCTTTGTAAATGAATTATTTATGCAAATGAGTTGCCAAACTGTTGCCAATCGTATTCAAAACCATTAATAATTTCCTGTGCCCGGCATTTATCTCGGCAAAAACTCGCTCGTCTTGGCGGACCGCCGGGATAATACGTAAGTACACTTTTCTTTATTTATGCTTTTTAATTTGGCGTAAAATCAACATAATTTCCATACTTATTTATGTTTTTCAAATGCATGTGATTTTGCAAATAGAATTTCTGCTTTATTTCAAAAGCATAAATCATTTTGTGCGGGCGATAAAACGGTTTTTAATTAATAGTTAGAAAAGTAATTAAAATTTCCGAGCCTCAGGTACACTTTACCGAAGTCATGGGTCCAGGCATGCTCAAATTTTCAAAGCTCTGCTTTCTGTAGATTTGTCTGGAGAACATTCATTTTTATTATTAGAGATAGATATATTTGGCATAAAACTGGCATAATTTCCGTATTATTTAATGTTTTTCAGATGCACGTGCTTCTTTATTGAAGTAATAGCATTCTTGTTAGCTCAAAACATGAATCATATGATACGGGCGAAACTCGCCAAGCATGGCAACGTAAAAACGGTTTTTAATTAATAATTAAAAAACTAAAATTCTAAGTAGCCTATAACCAACTCCAGGGTCCTATCTATATCTAAACCGAAATGCATCCTAATCGATTCAGCGGTTTAGGCGTGAAAACGTCATAAACAAACAAACAAACTCCCTTTCGCATTTATAATATTAGTTAGGATTATCAGAGTTATCAGGTTTATTAAACTATTCAGGCAAACACTTAATGTTTACCATTGAGAAATGCGTAAGGTTTCATTGTTTAAAATAATTTTTATCAGTTTTTTTGTTCAAACATTTGCCTTTTTTAAGACCATATTTAAATCAATTTGTTCTGCAGTATAAGGAAGTATATTGGAGTGATTACGCAAATAAAACGCTGGGTATCAGCGGAGCATTCAAAGATCCATGTTGAGAAGCAAGCCTGGTTGGGGCCGTCGCTAAGCAACGGGCCTGCGCATGAGTTGCCACCGCTAAAAATGAGTTACTCATTGAGGCCTGTTTTCTCCATTCGCAATGGTCGCATTCGTAAACGCCAAACGAGTTGCACACGTGCAACGAGTTTCCATCTAAGGTGTTCGTAAAGGAAACTGAGTGCATTCAGTTTAAAAACTCGAACATTCGTATACAAAACTTAGTGCAATTAGTTTCAAACGAAATAAACTGATCTATGCTAAGGTTTCCTCAGTTGTTTAGAAGATACACTTGCTGCACTTTGTTGTTGTTTTCAAATGGCGTCCGTTGTTATGGAAAAGTATGTTGTTGTGAAAAGTATTTTACGTTTTCTAAAGCTGCAAATGTTATTTTTTTCGAGGAGGAAATTCATGCGTACGTTAGAAAATGCTACGAAGGTACATGATTTTTCAAAGCTAATCATTTTCTTGTATTTTTCATTTTAGTAAATTCAAAGATGCATGTTTTAGTGTTGAGATTGAAGTTGATTTAATCCGTTATTAGCGAAATTTGAACTTCTCTTGCTAAATACTTTTGAAAAAATGAAGTTGAAATTTCCAAATTTTGATTTGTGCACTTCAATTATGGCCACTCTTTCTTTTAAAAATCCTGTTGATTTTATATTGAGTATGTACTAAAAACTCCCCTCAACAAAATTAATGCCTTCGCGAATCGTAAACAAACGCGTCTCCTAGGCGACTAAACTAAATAAACTGAAGTTGTTCGTAAAGTCAAAGGAAACTGATAACCACTGACAGCACTAAACACACTCATTCCAGTTTTCTTACGAAAACTCGTGCAACGAGTTTGTCGTTTACGAATGCAGCCAGTGTTCTATTTTATTATTCTAAGTATTATAAATATTATTTTATTTTATTATTTTAAAACAATTTTTTTATAGCTTTGTTGTACTAAAGAACTTTAGATGTAGGTAATCGTTTTGTGAATCTTGCGCCGTTTTCTTTCGTGAAAATTTATCATAAAATTCGAACATTTTGCTCTGAATGTAAAGGTAAGTGAACACTTTTATAAATTATTTAGAAATTTTAAAAATATGTATGTAA
>JAWZYV010015842.1:0-46082 GCA_038373885.1 Cheiracanthium punctorium | reverse complement strand
ATTGTTAATTATATATCAGAACATAAAATATATAGCAATTCTACCCCTTCATTATAATTATAAACAGCTTCTCTGCTACAGAAAAATAAAATGTAGTAGGCAAACTAGAGAACAATTATTATTCGATAATTCGAACAATTCGACATGATAATTATGACAAACAATACTATTATTAATAATTTTCTAAAAAAAAATCTTCATAAATTAAAAATGTATTTCCATGATTATAAACATACAAAAAATATTAACCTAAACCAGTTAAAATTTTAAAACATTAACCTACAATACTGTTGGGGAAAAAAATTAAGACACAGCCTGTTGTCCGTTGCAGCTGAAACATAAATAAATAAACAGTTAGTCGTCGCCATTATGTTAAAAGTTTTTTCCAGAGAAAGATGCGATTTTTTTATTGGTTAACAGCGACTTTCTACGTCACCAGAAGTTGCGTTTTCACTCTGTGGCGATAAAGTTTCAATCTAGCAAACCTGTAAGTTCGATCGCCTATTTTGTTTCACTTTGAATACACTTTTGCGATCGCTTGTAAAAGCGATTGAACTTCCAAGAAAAAACGATCGTTTTGGAGACGACCGATCGCGTTTCGTTTGAATCGGGCCCTAGGTTAGCCGACTATGCGAGATTAGACCCCCCAATGGAGACGCTTGCTTTACCTACTCGGTGTGACCTCACAAGTAAGCGCCGCGGCTTTCCTCTCTAGGGGGGGTTACCTCCGCGCGGCGAACGCCGAGGGTTTGCGCAATATCTGGCAAGAACAGCAAATTGGCGAGCTTGCGTTGCCGCAAGTAAATACACCAATGCTCTTCTGTAATTGGCTGTAGCTGTAAAAGCTCTTCTGTAATTGGCTGTAGCTTTGCGGTCGCTAAGGAATATCTGTTCTCGCCAGATAATGCGCAAACCCTCGCCGCGCGGGCGCCGTGTTTCTTCGCCACGTGACGTCATTGCGGCGTCTTAGCGGTGCGGTACGGCCAGTATGAATCCGGCTAAATGCCACAGCGACCGCAAAGCTACAGCCAATTACAGAAGAGCTTTTCTAGAGACAGAACGATGGCTGATGTTCGATTTTTTTAAAGATAAATATGTTAAAATAAGTTGATTTCTCCTTAACATTAATCGATTATCCTTTATAAAACAATCTTTTAAAAGCACAACAGAAGAAACGAAAGAGAATTACGCCGAAGAAGAGCAAATAAAAATGTCGTGCATTCATTGGTGCGTTTACTTGCGGCACCGCAAGCTCGCCGCGCGGACAGCCAACGGTCCAAAACGGCGAAACAGTATGGCGCGCATTGAATTTATAAAATGACTCCAATTCTGAAACAAGAATTGGGGATATCCAGTTTATTTGTCCTCAGTTTTACTCATGAAGCTCGGGAGGAGAAACATCGGCTTGTTATCCAACTTGGACCAACTACACAATATGAGAATTGCCGACGAAACTGTGATTACCATTGATGGCGCCATCTATTGACGACAGAGAAAAACAACATCGCGCGCTCGCTTTCCGATTTGAAGCTTCTCTAATTGGGATTTATTCATTTATGCTGAAATTTCATGAAGTATACACTAACATTTGAATAAATAAATACTATAATTAATATGTATATATAATCATTTTGTTTCTATATTACTTAGTTACAACGATGTAACATCAGTTTGATAATTTAATAAATTAATTAATAATTTAAATAAATTCTCTTTAAAACTGCATACGAACGATATAATAGATCAGTTTTTGACAAATATTTTTGGTAGCAATTAGCTAAAAATTAAAAAAATATTTCCTGCCTTCTTTCAGGTTATAAATTCCTCTTATATACCCACTCTTCCACATTATATTTTATTTATTTATTTATTTATTTTGTCTTTAGTCTTAAAGTTGGTTAGTTAAACCAAAAAACAAATTTGGAAAGAGAAAAACATTTAACGGCGTTTTTCAGCACCACCAGAGCCTGATTATAACCAACAAGGGCCCCAGGAATTGATGAATTTGGGGAGGGGGGCATCTATGAAATTTGTTTTATTTTGATATAAAGAAGGATGTTTCAGAACAAGATTTGAAATTGGGGGCCCCTGGGCAAAGTCCCGATTTGCCCGTGCGATAATAAGGACCTGAGTACCACAAAAAATTACATAAAAATCAATGTCTTTTCAGTATCAGTATCATTTTTCAGTACTACAAAAAATTTCATAAAAAAAGCATAAAGGAAAAAATTATTAATTCAATAAATACACGCATATTCGGTGATTGACCCTTTTGCATCAGTTTTGCAAGCTTTCACATATCAGAAAAAATCTATTATTTCATTAATTTTGAAAAATTTTGTATTTAAAAAAAAAAAAACAGACTTTGAATTGAAAATATTTGTTTATGTATAAGTTTTGCAGACTTATGCCAAAAATATCTATTCTGTATTGGTTTTGAAAATTTTTGTGTTTAAAAAGAAAATTCTATATATTTATCAATTTCGCTGCCATTTGTGTATTTCTTATATAATATAAAATCCCCTCCCCCATCCTAATTAAATTATTAAACAGAAAAATATTATTCATAAAACTGTTATTATTTTTTTTTAAATGGACAATTTCAAAGTGTTATACTGCTGTTTCAATTCGATTATTGGGTCGTATTTTAAAGTGTTCACATTATCATTATACTACTAGTAACATGTACAAAAGGTTTTCTATTTACATTGTGTTACTTTTTATGTTATACATTTATAAGGGGCCATATTAAAGAAATATTATGGTGATGCTGTTTGGAGCTTTAAATAACGTTGGATTTTTCTTCCCGAGTGATACATTTCTTTTCCTGGCTTCTGGATATCCACTGTTACATCCAGGTGCAAAGCAGTGACTCGCTCGACCCATATTCTATCAAAATAATTTATTTTATAAAAAAAAATATAGCTCATTCACAATCAAAACAACGCTAAATCCGTATTCAAGCGGTGCGCTGCGCCCCCTGCCGGTGAAAATGGATCCTGGTCCGTTTTCCCGCCTGATCGCCCATACGCTGTCGAAGTGGTGACGTCACAGCCGGGTTTTGGGCATCAAAACATTGTGTTCCCATGTTAATTTCCCATAGGGTTTTATAAATTGCTTCATATCTTTAATATTAGACAAAAATAAGACATTTCACTCCATTTTTCAACTACAGTGCAGTGAGTTTTATCTCTTGTATGAATATCAAGTAAATTGAATGACTATAAATATAATTAATTCGTCGATAATAGTTGAAATCGCCTAAGCCTAACGATCCGAGAATGTAAATAAACATCGTACATCCGTTATGTCGGCATGTATTAGTCCTATACTAGTGTTGTATTTTTGGTGTTTTTCAACGTGATAATGAATAGTTGATCACAAATAAATGTGCATGTACAGTAAATCCGTGCCTTCATTAATTGATTCTGACCCTAGTTTACTTAATATATTTTTGAGTATATCAGCATTCTTATAATGCTTTTAGCTTTTAATTTATTAACATTATTGTTTTTTTTTTTTCAGTTTCATCTTTGTAAGTGTAATTAATTTTGTTTGTTCTATTTTTTAAATGCCTAATGAGTGCTCATACAATTCTGCTGTGCATTTGAAAGCAGCAGTATCTGTATTTGTACTTTTTTGGCTTGTAAAATAGGATCAGATGCTGAAAGTTTCCTGAAATATAGATGTTGTGGCTAAACTGAACATCTGCACAAGTTAACAAGCTACAAGAGAGGGTTATTCCTTTCTATAGGAAAGTGCCGGACAAAGATATAAATCATGATCACCCCATGCTAAGTCTGTGCATGATAACTCATCAAATCAAGTTTGTAAATATATTGTATGTTTATTCTATTTTTTTAAATACCTAATGAGTGCTCGTATAATTCTGCTGTGCATTTGAAAGCAGCAGTATCTGTATTTATACTTTTTACAAAATTTATTTGTACTTTAAAACTAATGAATTTATTTCCTTGTTTTTCAATTAACAGTTCAATTTCTTGCATTAATTGTTTATTTTATCTAATACAAAAAATCTGATAAGTTACAGTTTACTCTTTCAGTAATGAATATGCACTTCTGTAATTTTTTAAAAAGTGTTAAAGAATAGTATAAAATCAGTAATTGTTCTGCATATTTATAAGGAAAAATGTGATTGTATTGTTTTCATAAATTAATCTTGCTCCTTAGTCTTTCATTGTGTATCTGATTCTTGTTTGTCTAATCTATTCCCCTCAGAAGCTTGTCCCACAGATTTTTCATTACGGAAAAAAATGGGTGAGAATTTCTCACTAGAGATGTGGTTTGGGTAAATGCCAAGTAGGTAAGGTATTTACTTCTACCTCGAGTGAACACCCAAAATCAGGGTTAAATACCCTAATTTTGGGTGTTTACTTTCCAATTTTCAGTGGTAAGTTTTATATTCTGTTTTAAACTTTAGGGATGTAACGGATACTGATTTTGTCGGATATCCGAAGCTCCTTTGGTTGCCCGATCGAATATCCGGCACTAAACATGTATTTAGTTATCAAGTGTTTTTAGCACCAGAGTGCTATTAATTTCAACCTTGCTTTTTGTGTAGACACGATTTTGGTACAATTTTCGCATCCAGTCATTTTTGAAATGTGTTTGCCAGATAATGTGAAGGGGGGAGGGGCAGGCACTAATAAAATGTTGAGTCGCACAAGGTTTGCCATTTTTGATAAATGATTGCTAAACTGGGTGCCAAAATGCGACAATTTATTATAAATATATTTTGAGTATAGTTACAAAATGCCTGGCGAATATTGTAAAATAGTTTTAGTAAGCGATTTAAATATAGATGTTAATTCCAAAGAAGTTTTTTATAGAACAGTGAAGACAAATACGGTACACATCATAGATTATGATACACTAATGATATTTATAAAGGTGAAGTGTAATTTGACTATGCCTGGCGAAAATTGTTAAACAGTTTTGGTAGGCGATTTTAATATAGATTTCTATTCCAAAGAAGTGTTTTATGGAACAAACAGCTGGATTCTCCGCTCGTCGTTAATTTTTCGCAGTCGTTAACTTTGCCCCGCCTTGAGGTGGAGTTTTAAGGAGGAGCGTCAAGGGGTTCATGCGATTGGCTAAAAGACCTCCCGTTTTCCTCCGGAGTTGTTAGCGCAGTCGGTAACCAAACAACTGGTTCTGCCCAGTTGACAGCTAACAACCGACGATTTCGTGAACCACCGGGGCAGAATTCCACCCAGAGAAGGAAAACACGATACACTCATGGATTATGATGCTCACTCCAAAAAGTATTTAAAATGTCTACGAGATATAATTGGAATATGCGTATAGTTCGAATATGCCAGGTAAAGATTTTAAAACAGTAGGATCAGTAGGCGATTTTAAGATAGATTTGGATTCCAAAGATGCGCTTTATGGTTCAAGAAAGAGTTGATTCCTATTTTAACGGCCCTACTTTCGCCAACCTAAAAATTCCTCGCACTTTGGCGAGCTTTGAAATCATGGGTCTCTAGGAGTCAGGCGCGTAGCCAGGAAAATTTTTCGGGGGGGGGGGGGGGGGATATGAAGTTATATGTGTATAAATAGACGGAATTTCATCACTAATCCAAACATTTCGGGGGGGGGATATATCCCGATATCCCCCCCCCCTGGCTACGCCCCTGCTAGGAGTTATGCACAAGTTTCAACGCTCCCTAAACAACAACATGAAAACTAAAGTGAACAAATTAGTGATAAACACACTAGTTAAGGAATTTGAAGACACTTAATTATTAAAACTACATTTAATTGGCAACCCAAAATAATTAAAAATGTAACGGAATGCTATACTTACAGGTTGTTCCAAATCGCCATTTTATTTCTAAATTACGATTGCCACATAAATACACAAAATCTTCATGGTTACTGTATATGTTTAATGATCGCCACCTTGGCGAGAGTTGAGGCGTTAAGGTAGGAATCAACCCAAGAAGATAAACACAGCACACTCATGGATTATGATGCACATTTGAAACAATATTTAAAACGGTGAAGTATAGATGTAATATACTTGGCGAAGATTGTAAAATAGTTTTAACAGGCGATTTTAAGATAGATTTCGATTCCAAAGATGGGTTTTATAAAAAAGGAAGAAAAATACTGCTCACTCATGAGTAATGATACACTTTCCAACCTAATGGAATAAGGACGAAAAATAGGGACGACACATAAATTATGATTGCCCTTTAATATATAGCACTTGGGTGCGTATTTAAAATCTGAAAGGCTTCAGATTTTCCTTTTTTTAAAAAATAAATGACACCAGAACAATAATTGCAAGCATGTTTCACACATCATTAATAACTTACAAAAATTAAATATCTGGTTTTACGTTATCAGCCGGTGTGTGTGTTTGTTAGAAATGCAGTGTCAATATAAACGTAAATAAAAGAAAGCATGTTGGTTCTACGTTATCGACCGGTGTCTGTGTTTGTTAGAAATGCAGTGTCAATTTAAAAGTAAATAAAAGAAAGCATGCTGGTGTTACGTTATAAGTCGGTGGGTGTTAGGGACATTTCTGAGCGATTAATTAAAAAAAAAAAAAAAGGTAAGTGCTTTTTTTAATGAATCTTTGCAATTTTTGAGGTTTTTAATGTTAATTTTAAATTGATATTTGATGTTTTTATGTTGTCGTAAGTGCTATTTGCATACTAACAAGCTATACACACTTAAAAAGTGCAATATATATATTTAATAGTATACATAGATGTATATGTTTGTACATCTGCTCATTCACATCAAAAGCAATTTCTTATTTCAACTACTGGGAACAATTAAAATAATTTAATCAAACTAATATAACTGTTTTGTTTTAAATAAACACAACAAAATTAAAACAATATAGAATATTTTTTTTTTTAATGCGAAATACTTACATTCTAGACGATTATTCATTTAAGTAAGTGGAGAGTGCAGTTTAGTGTCCAACAGATCTATCAAAAAAGACTGAATTATTAAAATTAATTCATGCCTTTTCCAATGGGTCTGTTAGATAATTGCTCTTCAAATTATGCAGCAGAAATTCATGTAAGCACTGATTCATTCCTATAATTAAGAAATAAATATATAAATAGGGGAACAATTTATTTAGTTCATCACATATCCAACAATTTCTTCACTTATAATAAGCAATAGTCATATTCAATACAAATTAAACAGGGTTGTAAGTAGTAATCATGCAAAATGATACATTGTAAAACATTTCAAAAATACTCGATCAATTCATAAAAAAATTATAAAACAAAACTCATACACATTTAGTTATTATTTGTGATCAACTAATTATTCATTATCACATTGAAAAACACCAAAAATACAACACTAGTTTAGAACTAATACATGCCGACATTACGGATGTACAATGTTTATTTACATTCTCAGATCGTTAGGCTTAGACGATTTCAACTATTATCGACGAATTAATCATATTTATAGTCATTCAATTTACTTGATATTCATACAAGAGATAAAACTTACTGCACTGTAGTTGAAAAATGGAGTGAAATGTCTTATTTTTGTGTAATATTGAAGATATGAAGCAATTCATAAAACCCTATGGGAAATTAACATGGGAACACAATGTTTTGATGCCCAAAACCCGGCTGTGACGTCACACTTCGACAGCGTATTCCCGATGATTCTCCTTAGAGCTTCATGGTTTTACTTTCAATGATATGACGTCAGGGATTATTTATTATTTATATTTGTTGCATGATTCGGCTTTTTCTATGTAGTGTTGGCAACACTGGCATGTGTTTTTGTTTGAATTAGGTTGTTGATATTACTTTCATAATGTATTTGACAATTTTAAACGAAAAATTATTATTAATAAATCTAAGAAAAGCTCTACTTTCTATCTATGATAGTTATATATTAAAATTAGCTAAAAAACAACTTTAAATCTTCGACCGATTATTAATTGATTAAGTCATGACACTTTCAACAATTGCAGGTAAATTAAAGTATTATTGTTGAATAGTTTAATTGTATCATTAAAAACGCATTTGATTTTAGAAATTTGTAGTCACCATACTCCCAAAAATGAAATCAACGGTTGAATATTTCTTAACTCTATATAGAACGATTTTGCAGCTTTAGAGCTTTAAAATTATTATAATCTGAATTCAGTTTGGAAAAATTTTGCTGGTATGTTCTGTTCTCCCGTTTTGTGTTGTGCTTGCACTTGTGATTCAGCCATTACTCACGCATGGGCATGGGCAGCTTAGGGCAAGTGTGTGTATGTGGGGGACGAATTCTGTACTTGCGTTATTATTCATGGAAGCTTCAGAGCTCAAGCTTGAATCAAACTTTTCTTAAATTACAAAATAAGAGATAAGCCTCTGTGCAAGACAATAAAAGTATATACATCTCTTGTTCCATTACATTTCTTTGTGCACAATTTTGTACGTTGGCTTTATTTTTTTTCAGTAAAATCATACAAGCCGGTGCACACCCCATGTAAACACGGCGACAGCCGCTGGAGCTTGGCAACCGCCAAGCTCCAGCGACTGTCGCCAACCATTTTGCACGATCAGCAAAGTATTTAACACATTGAAATTGCAGATATATTCCACTTACAAAAACATTAAAACAAAATACAACGTCCATATTTAACGAAAAGAACGTCTGCAAAATCAGTAACAGGCAATTTAAAATGAGCAAACAGTGGACCTTTTTTAACTAAAAAAAACCTCAGTGGCTACAGCAACCTAGTTGTACAGCTATGTAAACTATGCAACCAGTGGACCGTTTTTAACTAAAAAAACCTCAGTGGATTCAGCAACCTAATTGTACAGCTATGTAAACTACGCCAGTGGACTGTTTTCAACTCAAAAAAACAACAGTGAATTAAGCAACCTAGTTGTACACCTCTTATAAAGTCAGTATGATTATAATAGCACGTAAATAGCACTTACAAAAACATAAACACATCCAATATCAATTTAAAATTCACATTAAAAACCTTAAACATTGCAAAGATTCATTAAAAAAGAGCACTTACCTTTATATTTTTTTAAATAACCGCTCAGAAATGTCCCCAACACCCACCGGCTTATAACGTAACACCAGCATGCTTTCTTTTATTTAGCTTTATATTCACACCATATTTCTAACAAACACACACAAATTCTTTTATTTAGCTTTATATTCACACTATATTTCTAACAAACGTGCGCAAATTCTTTTCATATATTAACATAACACATTTCATTCCCTTCCATCAATAACAGAAACAATTTCAAATTCCCAAACCTGACGAAACACGTATTCTTTATGGTTGCCAGTCACAACTACCACCGTCAGGTAACTTCACTTTGGTGGTGCTTCGCTCACTCTAGCGTTAGATTGTTCGCCAATGATTTGTAAACAAAGCACCGTATACGGAATATAGTCCTTTTTTTCTTTTGTAGTTTAATATATTTTAAGGGTAATATTGCATATACCACCTTTAAAAGGGTGGGGAAAATGGTCAAAAATTACATGGATAATGCCCTTTTTTTAAGAAACAACCCTTTGTCCATGACAAGTCTATTAAGCTTTGCTGTACTACATTTCAATTTGTGCAATTTTGTAGGTCAGATTTCTATACAGGGTTGGACGGTATTTACCGGTTTTTACCGTCTTTGGAAAAACATGTTTTTCCCAGGGTTTTTACAACCTTTGAGAAAAACTTATTAGTTTGACTATTTTTTGTCACTTTTTTGAAGATTTATCGCTCCACTAATGGCTGAGAGGTTCTGCTTGCGAAACGGGATGGTGGGAGGTGCCCGATTCATACCCCAGTCGCGACTGTTGATCTAGCTGTTCGGAGTTTTCCGTTTTTGTTTTTGTTTTCAGAAACCGTGCATAAATACTGGCTAGGATCACAGCTTAGAAATAGGAAGGTATTCCCCTATAGGATTAGGACCCTAGTGCAGTCAATTGGCCTTAATCCACAAGCAAACAATGAAGATTTATCTGCTATTTTTCATTTTCTAAGGTATAAAAGTTCAGGACACTTAATATCACTATTTCCATTTCCATATAACAATATTCACCTAATTCAGTGTCTGATTTGGTAAGTAAAAGAATGCTATACGAAAACAGTTCATTTTAAGGAATATAATACACAGAAAACTTTCATCCATGTTTTCATCTTACAAGAATTCAAATTTATAGATAATGTACATTTATCATTATTAAAACTATTATTATGAGAAGGCACATTACAATATTTATTACAATTATGTAATGCAGGCTATTTTAATAATTTTTGCTTAAAGGAAAATTGTAAATATACTTTTATTACACTTAACTTATCTTAATCATTTTAATGAAACCAAATGCTTACAAATATTATTTATTACATAATGTAGTTTGCACAATCATTTAATGTAGTTTGCATCATCAGGATGTCCTGCTGATGATATATCCACATCAATTACATGAAAATAGAGTTTTATAAATAGCATTAATATACAGTTCATGGCTTAGGGAGTTTATTGTATCATTAGGTTTTTACCCCTTTTTCCCAGGTTTTTACTGGTAAAAACCTAGTTTTTACCATGCCCTGGCAAAAACCAGTTTTTACCGGTAAAAAGCCAACCCTGTTTCTATATGTCTTATACCTTGATATATTTTAATGGTGTGTCATATGTAGGTTTCTGTAACTTTGCTTTGTTAATCTAGTAATTGTTCATTTAAAAGATTATGGTTAGAGAGCTTTTAGAAGCAAATTTTTTATTTTTTATGAGGGACTGCCAACTTTCCCCTGTGGTTAAATCTAACTTTTATCTTTGTCTATGTTTTAAAGTTGGTTTCCATTTGCTGTAATTTTGAAGTTCAGTTACCAAATATTTTATCTGTGCCCATTAGGGATGCACCGAATATTCGGTTGGTATTCGGTATACCTCCTATTCGACAGACAAACCGAATATTCGGTTCGGCCGAATACTTAAATATTCGGGAGTAATTTAGTTACCGGGTGTCGCCTATTTTTGGCAACTTTTTTTTCTCGCCAACACCCGCTACTTGCCGCTTTTTTTTCTCGCCAAATTTCTCACATGTGAAACACCATTTTAGAATACGATAAAATAATACAACACGTTGAGCACTGTCAGGAAATACAAATCACTTTAACACATTAAAATTGCACAGATATTCCACAAAAAAAAACAATAAAACAAAATACACCATCCATACTTAACACTAAAAAATGTCAGCAAATTCAGTAACAGGCAATTCAAAATGAGCAAACATTAAACCACTTTTAACTAAAAAAATTTCAGAATATTAAGCAATCTATTTCTACAGCTATGTAAACTTTGCAACCAGTGGACCGTTTTTAACTAAAAAAAACCTCAGTGGATTCAGCAACCTAGTTGTACAGCTATGTAAACTATGCAACCAGTGGACCGTTTTTAACTAAAAAAAAACCTCAGTGCATTCAGCAACCTAGTTTTACAGCTATGTAAACTCCGCAACCAGTGGTCCGTTTTTAACTAAAAAATACCTCAGTGCATTCAGCAACCTAGTTTTACAGCTATATAAACTCGGCAACCAGTGGTCCGTTTTTAACTAAAAAAACCTCAGTGGATTCACCAACCTAGTTGTACAGCTATGTAAACTAGGCAACCAGTAAACCGTTTTTAACTAAAAGAACAATAGTGGATTAAACAACCTAGTCATACAGCTAATGTAAACTGGGCAAACACTGGCCCGTTTTCAACTCAAAACAACATCAGTGGATTAAATAACCTACTTATACACATTTACAATTCACATTGAAAACTTTAAGCAATTGCGAAAATTCTTTAAAAAAAAACCTTACCTTTATCTAAAGAAACTCCTCAAAAATATCCAAAACACACAACAGCTAATAACATAACACCAAAACACTTTCTTTTACTAACTAACCACATAACCAACATATACTAACCACACACCAAACACCAATAACACAAAACAAGAACTGACTCATCGATTTCAAATTTCCTCCTTTTAAAACCTCGATTTACCGATTACAGTTAAATTGCCTTAACCAATCACAAAATTCGTTTACCAAACATCCCGGTATTGTTTAATGAACCCACCGAGCGTTTTTTCATCAAACTACAGCCTCATCCAACACCTCAACTCAATCTACACAGGTTACAACAGACATCTGACTCTAAGGCTAAAGTAAACAAACCTTCAACCAAACTCCAAGCTTGGCGACACATCGGCGCTTGGCGAGGACACCCGGTAACTAAATTTCCCCCGGCAACTGAATAGTAATCAAATTTAAGTATTCCCCAATCGGCAGGGGCGTAGCCAGAAATTTTTCATGGGGGGGGTTACGACTACTGCAACTCATATATATGTATACATATGTGTGATAATGTAGTGAAGTATATACATTTTGTATGGCAAAAAATTTCTCATGGGGGGGTTATGACCCCCCTAACCCCCCCCCTTGGCTACGCCTCTGCCAATCAGTAAACAAATACATATTTTTTATATCATGAATGAAAGTTATAGTATAGTACCATAGTACTAAATTGATTCCAGTTGTTACTTACTAATATTACATGTGAATAAGCGTTAGAAACCCTTATAAAGTCCTTCTACCAAGGCACCCCCATTCTTGGCAGATAGTTCTAGCATAGCGTTCCACAATCACACAAAAAACTAATATCCCCATGAAATTAGTTTTAATGTAAGAGGAAACACTCTGTTAAATTTGAATTTTATTGCTTTTCAATTTTTCTTGAATCTTATGACACATTACATTAACCTGTGCTATTACTAACTGATTTAAATTTGAAACAGTAACCAGGAAAAAAAAAAAAAAAAAAAACTCATAACATTAAGTGTTCATAAATATGTGAAGTCAATTAACTGTTAATTTTTTAAATAAAATATGTAGGTAATAAAATTACCAGCATTTCACTAGTATTGAAAAAAGTTATTAATAATATATAAAGGAAACTCACTTGGATATTAAATTTTGCAGCATTTTAATTTTTGAAGTTTTACACTATATGAAATATTGTTTAAGAAAAAACTAATTAATCATTGCAATCAAAGTTTAATAAATTTCAACCAAGTATTCGGTATTCGAAAAAATATGGTATTCGGTGCGTCTCTAGTGCCAATTTTACAAAAAAAAAAAAAAAAAAAAAAAAAAAAAAAAAAACTTACCATGAAACCCAGGTTTTTTAATAAAGCCTACCAGGGGTTGGATTTTTTTTTTTTTTTAAACAAAAAACCAGGGGTTTTTGCAACCTTGAATCGAGCACTTCTGAACAATTTGGCAACAACAACACCTGCTATATAAACATTTGCACATTTATTTTGTCTAGTTGTAGTTATGTAGTTAAATGTTACTCAGGTGTAGCCTGCCTTTTCTGAATTCTTCCAGTTAATTATTTTACAGTACTATCAAGTGTTTGGAAAGTCAAATTGAGTCACCCTAGATTTTTTAATCTTTCTCCTCCTTTTTCAAGTTAATACTTTTACGATAAATTGCTCTTTTACAGCAGTTGTAACTCTGAATATTTACCTGGGTTTAATAGTAATAACTGATTACAATTATTAATCATACATGAAAAAATGTATAAATCAATTACAATAACAACCCCAATGATGGTTTGCTCTTAGATAAATTGACTATTAGTCATAATTTTAACAGTGATATACTAGTGCTTAGTTACAACACGATTTTTTTATGGTTAAAAATTCTTTATTCATTTTAATACAGATAGGCATAAAAATTTACTCTAGAAAGTTTTAATGCCTATGTGAAGTCTGATTTTTTTACTTCCTTGTACGTAGTATAAGGAAGTAATGTGATCCCGAAAAATTTTGGGGGCCAAATTTCGACATAAAAACCGATTTTGACTACCTCTAAATTGAATTTTAAAAATTTTTTCGATGCATCTCATCGTAGGCTAGCATGCACGATCATATTAACGCGTCTGCAACTCATTTTGACCAGTGGCGAGTCTACTGTGGCCAGTTTTTCCATGCCGTCTGTACGTACGTATGTATGTAACTCGCATATCTCAAAAACTACTGGTCGTAGAATGTTGAGATTTGATATTTAGGATTGTTCTATGATCTAGTTGTGCACCTCCCCTTTTGGTGGCAATCGAATGGATACTTTATGTACAGGACCGCCCAAAAGATTCGAAATACATTACTCTCTATGGGCCGAAATTCATTAAACTCGCCTAACTCAAAAGCTATTAGGCGTAGAATGTCGAAACTTCATATTTTGGATAGTTGTAACATCTAGTTGTGCACCTCCCCTTTTGGTACCATTCGACTGGATAGTTTATCTACAGGACTGCCCAAAACATTCGAAATACATTACACTCAATGGGCCGAAATTCATTAAACTCGCATATCTCAAAAACTGTTAGGCGTTGAATGTTGAAACTTTATGTTTAGGATTGTTGTAACATCTAGTTGTGCACCTCCCCTTTCGGTTCCATTCGACTGAATAGTTTATCTACAGGACCGCCCAAAAGATTCGAAATACATTACGCTCTATGGGCCGAAATTCATCAAAGCGTTTTTTAGAGGTATTGGGCTATTTCAAATGACTCAGAAGTGATATATGCTGTAAAGAGTTAGAAAATGAATTTCTCTATTAAAAAAAGTGTCTTTATCATTTATAGTTCTGCTACAGGAACACTCAAAAGATTTCCAATACATTACGGTCAATAGCAATTTTAGGGGCATTCATCCATTTCAAGCACAATACCGTCCTACCACATAAGTTAGGTAATGGTCCGACCACGGTCACGTGCCTCCCTCAAGAACTATGCCAAAAGTCGCCAAGCTTGGCGACTTTTGGTGTACGTGTGTGCATATGTAACTCTCAAATCTCAAAAACTATTATGAAATTTCATATATAAGAATGTTGTAACATCTAGTTGTGCATCTCGATTTTTGGTTCCAATCTACTGGAGAGTTTATTTACAGGACCACCGAAAAGAATTTCAGTACCTTAATGTCTATGGACATCTTCATTATAATACAACTGTAGACAGTCATTGTTTGGTACATGCCCAAAATCTCGCCGTCTGTCCTCGACCTTGGCGAGTTTTGGCGAAATATTGCCAAATTTGGCGATAGTCTGTCATTTCGTCCATGCCCAAAGTATCGCCGTTTGTCATCGTTCTTGGCGCGTTTTGGCGAAATATCGCCAAATTAGGCGATAATCTGTCATTATTCGTTTATGCTTAAAATCTCGCCAAATGTCGTCGACATTGACGAGTTTCGTCGAAATATCGCCAAATTTGGTGCCAAAAATTATTTCCAATTTTGTATAACTCTAAAACTTTAATCCGTAGATTTTTTAACTTTGTATTTAGAACTATTGTAATATCTAACTGTTTTCAATATCATTTTGACAGCAATCGACTGAGAATTTATTTACAGGGTGAGCCAAATGACTTTGAATACATTGAGGTGTATAGATGCATTCAATTCATTGAAGGTCTGTGCTCACTGACTACTTTGGCTATCCCCAAAATCTCGCTGACTATCTCAAGTTTGTCGGCTTTTGGTGAGATATCGCCAAATAAAGTGTCAGAAGGAAATCTTTCAAATTGAACTCAGCTTGGCGATATCGAAATATTTGGCTAGAAATTGCTAAACCTTACTATTATTGATATTTTATCTCTTTCAAACAAATAAGTTTAGATGAAGTGCGTCGAAAATATTTTTGATCTAATGGACGTGCAAGGAAGTCATGTGTTGGACACATCAGATTTTTTTCCTTAGGTAGTGGTGGTATGGGGGAGGTAGGGAGCTGTTTATAAACTTTACAAGTGGTGTACTGATATTAAGCGATGTATTATCTGCATAATTAAAGTTGAAATTTTGAAAAAACCCACCCGGGTTTTCTCAGGTTTGGCAAAATCATAACAACCTTGGTTGTGGGTAGAAATTGTCTACTGGTCACATTAATGTGGCCAGGGAATGTGGATTTCAGGCCGTAATACAACACCATCACCCGTGCTCAAAAGGGCATAACTTGGGCTTCCAAACTGAGGGGGGCAACAGTTATTTTAAATGAAAGCCCATATATGCACCAGGGGCGTAGCCAGGGGGGGGGATATCGGGATATATCCCCCCCCCCTCCCAAAAAAAAAATTTCCTGGGTACGCGCCTGATATGCACGCCTATATATATTATTATTATTATATTTTTAGACTGCCCCATATAAAAATTAAATTTAGACTGCCCCATTAAAAAATTATAAATGTTCGAAACCTAAAAAGGCCGGGACCTTTGCAAAATTTCTTGCTTTCAGTCATTAAATGCAGAACATTTCTATATAGACTAATTTGTCCGGAAAACCCCCAAACTCGAATTTATTTTCTCCCTTCTCATAGTCAGTATATCTGAACTATCAAGTGAATCTATTAGTGTATGTTCATATAAAGCCATTTTAGCCCATTAGAAAAAATTATATTTGTCCCTTTTTCTTTGTATAACTTCTCAAGGAGGATAAAAAATTTTTAAATCCAATGGAGAAGTGTCTTTTTGATTTACAACATTTAATTTTTTGATAGTTGGTTCTGGCTTTAAAATGAAATTTCTCATTTGGGTAGACAATTATGTTTAAAGTGTGTTTACAATTAGCAATCATTCTTCAGCAATAAATGAGAAGAAAATGTGCACTTAAGAAAAATTTTTCATCATAAAATTCTAGATACATACTAAAAATAATAAAAGATTTGAAAAATAAGAGAATTATTGAGTATCCTTCCTGATTGTATTATTAATAATTAAGTATTAGTCTTCTTGATTCATTTCAAATACAGTGTAAATAGCTGTTCTCTGTGAAAGAAAAAATGCTAAAAATTTGAAGAAGTAGCATTACTATTGGGGCTTACATGCCCACAATACCATGCATAATTTTAACTTCTTTTAAGTTTGTACTTTCCAAAATGCATGCTGAAAAGTTTTATGACTTATTTTATTTATTTAATAATTACATAAATATAAAGCAATCAATTTTTTTAATTTAACATAATACAGCTGAAAAATGTAGATATTCATGTTTTATTTTAGAAGAAAAGATTTTTGAAAAAATAATAAACAAAATTTTAATTACTATTTCTAAAAAGTATTGAAGAGCCGACCAGCTTGTATGGTGGATAAAGCACCATACTACAGTTTTGGGTTCAACTCCCGGTGGTCGAGGTTCGATCCCCGACTGGGCTTTAGAGATGCGACGGGCTCGTGAAAAATGTGTCCTTTATTGAGCATACTCCTTCAAACAGATTTTAAAAAGCAATTCATCGGAAAAATAAAGTTCCGACGGGATGCTAGGACTTGCAACAAAATAAGTGATGGGTAAAAAGCCAGCTTTTTCACATAATTTACTAAATGGTGTATTGTGCTATTTCATTTGTGTATGTGTGTTAAAATGCTGTTAATTCAAAATTTTCGCCTCATTATTGACTGGTCTTTCTTAGTTAACTGCTAGTAATGTATATATTCACATCGTATCATGAAATCTTTTTTTTAAGTAATTTTGTTCCTATCAACTAAATTCTTATATGCAAATTTCTTAAATTTATTATGCAAATCTCTTTTCTGGACGTGTTTTAAATATAACATTTTTTAATGTCACTATATGAGATTTATAACTTGAATTGTTCTGTATATAATATATCTAAGTACATACGAATGTTTAACACTGGTGTGACTACTCAATGGAATTTTGAATAAAAATCGAAACATAATCGTTATTATTTGATAAACATGGATATAAAGAATTAGAAAGTGTATTAAGAGTTTGTAACTAATATTTGTCTTTCATTTGCACAAACGGCAAAATTTCTGATATTCTATCAATGAAGTAATTAAACTTTATTTATCTTTAGCTGAAATTTCGGGCTCTGGCGGGCTCGGGCTCTGACTTAAATAATATTGCTCGGGATCGGGCGGGCTTGGACTTCAAAAAATGATCCCGAACTCATCTATACTGGGCATGGATGTCGTTGTGTCCATCCCTTCATAGGGGGCAGCATTGGTCCACCTACTAGGTGCCCCCATAATAAAGTGACCAACTACTCCGGTCTTAGTAGTGGCCAATGCCTCCAAGGAATTGTTGGGGGCCTGCCATTTAAAAAAAAAAAAAAGAGTATTGAAGAGCTCGTGAGTTAATGGCATAAAAACCAAAACTCGACATTTGATGGCAACAAATTTTAATTACTATGCGTTATTTCTCATAATGAATTTGCGTTTAAACTAAAGCTAAGCGTCTGCCTTGAATTGTTGAGTCTGAGTGAAAATTCATCAATAATTCGTCAATTCGTCATTTCGTTCTATACACAGTAATGGCAAATGGCTCAATCGCAATGATTTTAAACGCAAATAGGTTTTCAACCTTTGCAAGGATGAAAAGGTTCTTTCACATGAAGCTGTATTTGTAGGTATGGTTAAAAATACTTTGTACAAGAAATAAAAATTTTCAAACCCACATTTAACATTTTTATTTTTCATAAAACTTAGTCTGTTTCCGAGAGTATCAGTAAGATTTCCATTTAAAAACATTTTGTTAAAAAATTTGACCTCACATGTTAAATCATCTTTATATGTCGTGCACTAATTCTAATTAAACTTAAATTGTTGTCAGCTGGATTTTTGTTTGTAATGGTATCTGATAAAGCCCCTAAAATAATATAAAAGCAATAGGACGGACAGGATTAAGATCTTTAAAAGCAGTTAAAAACACATTAAAATCCGTCAGTAGCACTTTCGGTGACAGAGCCACCACCTTCTTCAGCTCTGGTCTTAATTCTAAATGCCTTTCTCTCTTCCTCAGTATGGCATTCCATCCAGGATCTATCTGCGCATGTGTCATGTCATTTATAGCGCCATCTCTCGTTATAATCTGTAAAGCCTCCATGTTTAGGGCATAATAATTATTTTTGTAATTGGAGAGTTTCTGGCTATTGTTAAAGTCGATTTCTATGGGGCGTTCCTGGGCTATTTTTGAGAGGGCAGTAGTGGTTTTATTGAATTTAATGTCGTGGTGTTCCTTTTTTCGGTCTTTGATTTTCCGTTTAGTCATACCAATATAGCAGCCTGGTTTATTAGAACTATTGTCTGTAAAGTTTATTTTATAGATACCGGCGGTTTCATCAGGAGAAATAGTGTCTTTATCATTGCGAATGCATTTGAAGATATTTTGATTAGGTTTTATGGGTATTTTAATATTTTTCTTCGCAGCTTCATTTGTAATTTTTAGAGCCCTGCAGTAGGGAATGGCGTTGGTAAATTTTGGTCTCGGTTTTTGATAGTTGTTAATTTGTTCCAGCTTTCTGATTCTCTTTTTGAAAAGGTTAACGGATGATGATGGATTTTGGATAGCCTGCTAATAGTTGTTAATTTGTTCCAGCAGGTTACCCAAAATCCATCGTCAAAAACTTTTTCAAAAAGAGAATCAGAAAGCTGGAACAAATTAACAACTATCAAAACCCGAGACCAAAATTTACCAACGTCATTCCCTACTGTAGGGGAGCCGCTCTAAAAATTACAAATGAAGCTGCCAAGAAAAATATTAAAATACCCATAAAACCTAATCAAAATATCTTCAAATGCATTCGCAGTGATAAAGACACTATTTCTCCTGATGAAACCGCCAATATCTATAAAATAAACTTTACAGACAATAGTTCTAATAAACCAGGCTGCTATATTGGTATGACTAAACGGAAAATCAAAGACCGAAAAAAGGAACACCACAATGACATTAAATTCAATAAAACCACTACTGCCCTCTCAAAAATAGCTCAAGAATACCCCATAGAAATCGACTTTAACAATAGCCAAATCTCTCCAATTACAAAAATAATTATTATGCCCTAAACATGGAGGCTTTACAGATTATAATGACAGATGGCGCTATAAATGACATGACGCACGCGCAGATAGATCCTGGACGGAACGCCATACTGAGGAAGAGAGCAAGGCATTTTGAATTAAGACCAGAGCTGAAGAAGCTGGTGGATGCCCCCGAAAGTGCTACTGATGGATTTTAATGTGTTTTTAACTGCTTTTAATACCCCTAAAATAGCTAAATCATTTTCATTAAATTTAGATTTGATTTCAAAACTAATGATATCTAAAACAGAAAAGTATATATTGATTTTATAATGCTGCTTAATATCAAAATTTTCAGGCTGCTTTTCGCCACCTTCCAAGTTTATTGGAATTTTCTTTCTTCTCGGAAGATGTGGTGCTTTCAGATTTAATTCTGAGGTAAGTTTTTTGCACTCATCCCATACCCTAGTAGCACATTTAGTCTAAAAGACATTTAAAACCCGTTTTTTAACGTCAAAAAATGGGTTTCCAATGTAATTTGAATGTTTTTTGAACTATTTGTACTACTAGGGTACTAAGTTAAAATTTCATCACTTACATAAATTTATTAATTCTGATCTTGACGAGAGCACCTTTTCATTGGCAGTAGAATAGTTTATATCCGGAGATTGGAAGTATTTTGAAAGAATATTAATTCGATCGAATCAATATTCTTTCCAAAAACTTGACACAGAAAATGAACTCGAAACGTTCTATGCAGTTCAGCAATCCATTAGCTTCAGGACCAGACTGAGGATCAATTTCTACGATTTCAGCAAGTGTGTCTAGAATTTCTTTAAAATTTGCCATAACTGAACGCAAAGCTTCTGCACGGCAACTCCATCGAGTATCGGATAATGATTTTAAAGTTCTGGGCACTTTTTTTTTTTTTTCCCCCGTGAGCTATGGATATGACTCGTTCAAAAACTGAATTGTGTTTCGTTGAGGCACTGATGAAGTTGTGTAACGCACTCAGAATTCCAAATATATTTCTCACATGAAAATTTTGATTACTTATGTCGACAATGCACAAATTTAATATGCGGGCATAGCAATGAACATACACTGCGCATTGATTTTCAGCACGAATCCTACTTTGCACACCATTATAGGAGCCAAGCATTGCTGCAGCTCCGTCATAGCATTGTGCTTATATATTTTCAATTTTCAGACCTAACAACTTCAGTTCTGCTTTTATTAAATACGCTAAGGACTCTGAATTACATTTAAGCATTTTTCGAAAGCCTATCAAACTCTCCTGCGGCTTCATATTTTGATCAATATAATGCAAGACGATTGAAACTTGTTCATGTCGACTGAGGTCTTGTGTTTTGTCTACAATTAAGCTAAAAATACCTTACTGATACTCTTGAAAGATGGGTTATATAAATTAGGTAAATTTACATACACTAGTATGTACTAAAGAAAACTACCGTATAAGCCGAGAAATTTTGGTCAAAATTTTTATTATAAAGTTGGAGGGTCGGCCTATACTTGAGTTAGTAAAAGAATGGAATGAGAAAGGTTCAGTGATCTGGCCGCCATTTTAAATTGCATTTTTTTCGCAGTCCTTTTCTTGTGTTTGGAAAATGGACAGAATAACCAAAACCAACAAAAATACGGGACAGAAATAAAAAAGACTTAGAAATATTTTCATGAAATAAAAGATTTGCATGGTTTTTTTTTTTTTTTTTTTTAAGAACTTACAAAAAATTTCCTAGATTTCTCACGAAAATATAAATTAAACTCTAGAAAACAAGGACCTTAAACATTCTTAAAATTTTCCATATTTGGCGAGTGATCGATGCTTTCGGTCCTGCGTTTTTTTATATGCGGCTTATACTCTTTTCGAATTTTAACTAATTTTTCTAAGTAAAGTTATAGGTTCGGCTTATACTCGAATATATACGGTAATATTCTGAGAAATTATCTTAGACTCAGCTAGACTTTTAGGTGATTTTATTTTAATGCTGGTAAATAGAATTATAAGCACATCGTTATAAATAATAGCTGTGAAGATTCCCCTTCTATGTCGAACATTACTTCGCCGTAGTGCTCGGGAGCAACGCAGTGGCGGCTCGTGGGATACAGCAAGTACAGCCGGGCTGCACTTAAAATTATCAACAAATACTTTAAAATAATTTATTCTACTAACTTTCTTAAATTCAGATTAGAATTATGGAATTTCTATGATAAATTTTAAAAAAATCTAAAACAAAAACAAAAAACAACGTGTTGTAGTAACTGCTGGGTCGCTCATTCAGAAAAAAGCCCTTTAATCTTCCCGCAATTCAACTGTAAGTCTTGGTACAGCCGAGGCCTCCGACAGAGGAGAAAGAATCTTTCTCCTCTCTCTCTCTCGGAGGCCTCGGTACAGCCCTCATAACCGATCAAGAAATTGGCAGCACCGTTGCCATGGCAACGAGTTTGTAAGCAGTCTCTCCGGCATAGGGAGTTAGTAGCTAAGTACAGCTGATGAAAGATTTTCAAACGACGGCTGTAGTGAATTCGACTGACTGATTGGCTCGAGAAGTGAGGGAGGGGTACGGAGAATATATGTTCGGAAAACTCTCGACTTTATACAGTGAACTCTCTCTATCTGAACACTCTCTAATGTGAACACCCCGGTATTATGAACACATTACGACAGTCCTGGCGAAGCTCCATAGACTTAACATTAGATTAACTCTCTGTATTCTGAACACCCCGCTATTAAGATTCCCCGCTATGAATTTAGGGAATTCCCCTGGCATGGCAATTCAGAGAAAAACTCTTCCCCTCGTGACAGATTAGAGACAATAAGTGTTAAAATGACTGGAGGGTACATCGTTTCAAGTTTTGGATCAAGTTCTTTTGTATTCCCTCATTCACAGAGCTCGCTCTCCCTTCGGCGTTTTCATATGAGACAGTCCGGAAACCAGCCGATGGATCTGAAATAATCTGAAATTGCCGGTTTTTGATGCAACTGTAATCTTGACCAATGAAATGGAAGTGTTTAGGCAGGTGTTTGTTTAGGCATGCATTTGAAGTCATGTGTCATATGGCTTGTAGAGAGGTGAGGTAGCATCATCTGTTTGTTTTTGTTCCTTTTTACTCAGAAAAAAAATTAAGTTTTCATCATTTCTCTGTCCTTGCAGGATAAGAATCAGTGTTGTTACGTAGATATGTCAGAAATAACTGCTAAAACGAAAAAAAAGGAAAGAACTGAAACTTCAGGAAAAATATGAAGTTGTTAAAAAATTAAAGTTAAAAGTTAGTCAAAGAAAAATTGCATCAGAGTTTGGAATTTCTGTAGGCCAAGTCAACGGAATCAGCAAGAAAGAGAAAGAAATTAGAGGCACTTTTGAAACAAATGAACCGTCTTCAAAGTGTAGAATTTTTTTAAAGAAAACAGGCAACGAGAGCATAAACAATCACGTCTGGAAGTTTTTTACACAAATGAGAGCAAAGAATCTTACTGTCACTGGACCTTTGTTAAAACGGATTGCTCTGGATTTTGCAGAAAAGGAAAATATCACAGAATTCAAAGCATTGGAAGCATGGTTGACTCGCTTCAAAGGTCGGCATAATATTGAATTTAAAATTATGAAGAATGAAGCTGCAGTTGTAAATATGGACACTGTGGAAGAGTGGAAAACTAAACTTCTGGACTTCACAAAGGATTTCACACCAGCTGACATTTTCAATGCAGACGAAATCGGCCTGTTTTTCGGAGCTCTTCCGAATAAAACCTTAGCAGAAAGAAGTGAGAAATGCGTGGATGGGAAAATGTCGAAAGAAAGACTTACCGTCATTCTCTGTGCCAGTTCCACAGGAGAGAAGCTCAAACCAGTGGTAATCGGAAAAAGTGAAAAACCAAGATACTTCAAAAATGTGAATATCGCATCATTACCTGTTCACTATAAATCAAAGCGAAAAGCCTGGATGTCATTCCCAATTTTCTCACAGTGGTTGGATGACATCAATGAGATGATGAAGAAAAATTCTTCTTGTGGATAATGCAGCATCACACAAAAAATATGCAACTGAGCAATGTGAGCCTGAAGTTTCTACTACTGAACTGTACTCCTATTATCCAATCATTGGATCAAGGAGTAATCAAGACCTTTAGAGCTCACTACCGAATCCATTTTCTGAGGAAAATGTCCCTGGTGATGTAGGAAGCAAATTCTGCAGCTGAACTAACAAAGAAGGTCAACGTTAAGGATGCTATCCACTGGATATCAATGGTTTGGAATGAAGTAACCCCTCACACTATCGAGATGTTTTTATAAAGCAGGATTCTCGTGTGATAATGAACATTTAGGAATAGAGGACCAAGTATCAAAAGCTGTGAATGACTTGGGGTCAATTCTTCAGGAGCTTCATACTGAAATTGAACCTGACTCTTATCTCGAAGTCGATGGAAGCCTTCCAATTTGTGACAACAACATCGTTGAAGAGGAATAGGATAGTGAAGAAGAAGAAACAGAACCTCAAGACACTAATGAAACAAAAAGAACACATACATTCAAGAAATATGGCTAAGGGATTCAAGACCTGATGAACTATGCGGTTGAGCATCATCCGGAAGCCTTTCCACTTCTTAAACAACTAGACAACATGTATGCTGCATGAGCTTATACATTGCCAAAACAGACTAAAATTGCTACATTTTTCAAGTAATGAACCATTTATGTATTATATGTAATTATGTATAATTATCTATTTTGTAAAACTTTTTTAATAATAATAAATTTAAAAAATGAGATGGTAGGATACAGGTCCGACTGAATTTTATTTGGCATTGCGCTAGCTGCCAAATCAAAATTCAGCACCTCCATCTCGGTAGCTAGCGTGTCTAAACAGGCTAAGTATTCTATATAATCTAAAATTTCACTACGTACCCACATTTCACAATCTCCCTCTATAGTGAACACCCTCGTAATCTGAACACTTTTCCATGGTCTCTTGAGTGTTCAGAATAGAGAGAGTCCACTGTATTGCTGAATTTATCAAGAAGGTAAGCCTGGATAGACGCTTATGAATGGACAATTACCCATCAAAGCAATATTGTTTTTAAGTAAGCAAGAACTGGCATTTAGAGCACATGGCGAGCGAGAAAATTCTTTAAACATGGGAAATTTTAAAGAGCTTTTAAAATTATTGATATCTGAATTAAAACAACGCCTTTTTATGGGGACATCACTGACTGATTCGCAAGTTTAAAAGAAAGGAGGATTGATTTGACTTATAAAAAATAAGTAAGTTTTCTTTTTTTTTTTTTTTTCTTTCCTTCTGAAGTTATCGTTACAAAAGAAAATTCTAAGCAAATTTCGAATCAGACACGGATTAATGCAATTTTGAGGATAAGAGCGGCTGGTTGAAATTTATGTAAATTTTATGGAAGTAAAATAGGATCTTTTGCATTTTTTATGAAATTTCTTTTTCCCCGGTGAGGGCTTAATGCATTTTCGAATTCAGTAACAAAGATTTTCCATTCCTGTGGGGAGGAAGGGGGGGGAGCTCATATGCTTCCGGCTGCACTAACAGTTTTGACCACGGGCCGCCACTGGAGCAACGCTGTGAACAGGAGGTCATGAGGTGAATTTGTTGCTATGTCTTTCTAATACAGGAACGCTAAAAGGGTTAAAGGTATCAAAATACTGAGTTAGATAGTGCCGCAACTAGAGTTTATGTCTCTCAGGAGAAACCTTAATTAGAACGCCGCCCTCCCATGGAACCATAACTGATTGCCCTACGTCTGAGGCACATGTTTCGCTTGCCCCTTCTAATTGCGGCCCTGGCAACAGATAGTATAAATAATGAAATTGCAGACCGTTTTTATGTTCTTTTAAATTGCATAACATTTGAATTCGCAAAGTTTCTGTCAAGTGAGTTGGGCACGATCCTGTATTGTTTCTTTGCTGCTGACCTTCAAAAACCAAAATTGGGTGCATTAAAATATAAATGAGAAACTGACATCAGCCTATGACAAGGCCACAGCTAAAGGGAAGGGCAAGCGGGCACGAGCACCAGGAGATGTGCTAAACGGAATGCCAAAATCAGTTATGATTTCGTGTGATGGGGCGCGGTTCCATGGAAGGGGGCACACTAATTAAAGTTTGCCCCTGGTGATAGAAACTCTAATTGCAGCATTGCCTGTGAAAATGACCTCTTTTTGCTCACTATTCAGAGCATCAGGTCCTTTTTTTTTCTAATGGTGTACTTTTAATTTCAAACGAGTTCAAAATCGCTGATCCTTGATTTTTGCAGTCCTGGTAAATTATCTAGCTTGCCCATTCTCCAGTCGGCCGTCATCCGAGTTGGGTTGAAAAGCATTTGTAATTCTATTCTTTTGTTGATGTTTGCAGAAAAGAATTTTTTCTTTTTTTTTTTAAAGAATCTGATAGTATATGAACACAGATCCTGCATTTATAATCCACAAAATCATAACTTTGCCCCTCACATGTTAAACTATGGGGGCAAAATTTTACAACTGCAGGGGTATAACCCTCCCCCAGATTGTGCCTATGGGTGCTCACTTCCAATTTGCAATATTTTAAAGTTATTGCATATGCCAGTTTCTGTTGCATATCACTCATTATCAAAGGAGAACATTCATGCAGTTGAACAAATGTTTGGTCCATTGGATTGCTAATTTTTGTCGAGTACACAAAAATGGTATGCTTTGGAAGTTGAACATATATTTCCAAGGCTTTAAAGCTGCTTTTTTTTTTTTTAAGGAAATCATGCAACTTTTGAACAGTTTTTTAAACAAGTCAGTTACGCTAGAGACTCGAAGAAAATTAGAATATTTTTTCACAAGTTGTACTGTGAAATGTAACAAACAATGAACCTATTTGAGTTGAAAAATAAACAGCAGAAAAATGTTGATCATGCGGAATTTTCGCATCATTTCCCTAAACATTGAGTGCTTTGTACAATTTTTGAAGGCAATTTAAACTCAAAAGTGGGAAGTTCTCCTTTTCAGTTAATGTATGGAAAGTGTGGTACTGATCAGCTGGGGGGGAGAAGAATTGGCATTTTTATGAAGAAAAAAACAAAATAAATAATAAAAAAATAGGCTACAATAAAAGAACCTGGGTACTTATTTTCAAACGGAGGATATCATATTAATCAGAACATTGTTATCTTTCAAATGAAAAGGGAAACAGCAAAATATCTTGAAACTTTTCTGAAAATCACACTTGAGAAATTTCTATCTGAGACAATGCCATCTTTGTTAGCCTGCATCTCGGGTTGAAATTTCTTTGGCAAAAAAAAAAAAAAAGTTTTGTGTGTTTGTTTCTTTTCCTGATTTCTGATATGCATTAAATTGAATAACATCTGAGACTATAAACAAAGCACCCTGCTCTAACATATATAAATAGTGCAAGCATGATTCGAAAGTTTAATATCATACACTGTTGCAAATTATTCATACTTTTATAATGTAAATGTTAAGTTCTTTTTAATTATTTTTTATAAACACTTTTCTTGTTTCTTCCAGATTACACAACTTTCTTGTGCTGCTGCATTTTTTACAGTTTTCCTAAAGACGTTTTAATGTTTAGACTGTCTAATTTCTCTTGAATATAGTTAAGTAAATTTAAATTGGACCTGAAGTGTATTCGCAGGCCATATCATAAGTTTATCCCAGAAATTGCTTCATATATTTTAAACAATTCGAAGAGAATGCAATTTTAAGATAGGGAAACTTTCATTTCTTGTCTTAGTCCAGATATTCTTCAACATTTACTGCATGTTAATGTAGATTGACAATACATGTCTCTTCTGTTTTAAGAAGCACTACACAAAACTTTTTCGCATTGACATTCAGGAATGGATAGCATGTCAAAGTGCGAGAAAATTGGTTTATAAAAAGTATTTGTAGTATCATTGCTACCCATACATTTTTATTAAATTGTGATTATGTTCACCATGGACGTGAAAACCTGCATTAGCGATTCTCACCAAAGGACATTGTCTCGGCATCCACGTTCAAAGGTTGGTTCGAGTTCTCATGGAGGTATAAGAGACTTTAGTAATAGCTCAGGTGAAAAAGCCTATGTGTGTGATCTTTGTAACAAAGTTTTCTCTCTGAAAGAAAACTTGAATACACATCTTAATACTCACACAGGAGAGAAACCTCATGTGTGCGACATATGTCAAAAAAGATTCTCCCAAAAGCAAGGTTTGAATAAACATCTTCGTACCCACACAGGAGAGAAACCTCATTTGTGTGAGATATGTCAGAAAGCATTCTCCGATAAAGGAAACTTTAAAAAACATCTTCGTATCCACACGGGAGAGAAACCTTATGGGTGTGACGTATGTCAAAAAAGATTCTCCTACAAGCCAAGCTTGACAAATCATCTTCATATCCACTCAGGAGAGAAGCCTCATGTGTGTGACATATGTCAAAAACGATTCTTCCAGAAGTCACACTTGAATATTCATCTTCTTACTCACACAGGAGAGAAGCCTCATGTGTGTGATATATGTCAAAAGAGATTCTCTCACAGGGGATACTTGAGTACACATTTTCTTACTCACACAGGAAAGAAACCTCATGTGTGTGACATATGTCAAAAAAGATTCCCCCACAAGTCACAATTGAATAGACATTTTCATACCCACACAGGAGAGAAAGCTCATGTGTGTGACATTTGTCAGAAAGCATTCTCCGATAAAGGAAACTTTAAAAAACATCTTCGTTCCCACACGGGAGAGAAACCTTATGTGTGCGACATATGCCAAAAAAAATTCTCCCACAAGCCAAACTTGAATAATCATCTTCGTATCCACTCAGGAGAGAAGCTTCATGTGTGTGGCATATGTCAAAAAAGATTCTCCCAGAAGTCACACTTAAATATTCATCTTCTTACTCACACAGGGGAGAAGCCTCATGTGTGTGATATATGTCAAAAGAGATTCTCTCACAGGGGATACTTGAGTACACATTTTCTTACTCACACAGGAGAGAAACCTCATGTGTGTGACATATGTCAAAAGGCATTCTCGGATAAAAGAAACTTGAAAAGGCATCTTCTTACCCACACAGTAGAGAAACCTCATCTGTATCAAATATGACAAAGCAGATTCTCCCAAAACCAAGACTTGAATACACATTTTCATTCTCACACAAGAGAGAAACCTCATGTGTGATGTATGTAAAGATAGCACATTCTCTAAGAAGGAGCACTTGAAAATACATCTTCGTACCCACACAGGAGAGAAGCCTCATGTGTGTGACATTTGTCAAAAGGTATCCTATCATTTAAATATCGAGATATCTTTGTACACATGTATGTATGTGTTATATGTGCAAGAAAATAATCTCTCAGAAAGTACAATTGAATAGACACCTTCAAAAGCATACAGGAAAGAGGCATCATGCATGAAACAGTAAATTCAGTGTTTTAGTTATTTCCCACTCTACTCTATGTAATTTTCTATTAAGCTCTAAATGACACATTCAGTGACGTGAGCTGTCCTCTCGTGGCAAACAAACAAACTACAGTACGTGGATTGTATAATCACAGCTAATTTTCATGTTTCACAGTTGCTAACTCAAGTTCAATCTTTTAGCATTGTTTTGATAAATGAGTATTTTTCTATATTTCTTTATTTTTATTTGTACGAATGAAATTATAAAGTACACATATGACTAATTTGATTTATTTTTAAAGATTTCTGAAATTTTAAATACGTCTGAAAGTTTGATTGCCAAGCTAAAAATTTATCATATTAATTCTGTCATTTAGAAAGGAAATGGACATGCATTAGATTACTGAATGAAAAAAGTAAAAGTAAATACAGTGTTTCAGGTTTATTTTTTAAGATTTTCATGTAAATGCAATTAAAGTATTTTCTCCCACAGTATATTTTTTGATCCATGTGTCTTTTTACCACTGTAGTTTTAAAGTATAAGAAATTGATGCATCTATATTTCATTTTTTGTTCTCATGTGCATTTTTTTCTTTATTTTACTTTTAAAAAAATGAATTTTTTGTTTTTTAATTCAAAAATTAGAAATTGTTTCGTTTTCTTGCAGTTTGCAAAATCATGAAAGTTACGATTCAGGTCTCACAAATGGTCCCTTTTTCCCATAAATTCTCTTTTTCTGTTCAAGGTCCTTAAAAGTCCCCTTTTTCATAGAAATGGTCCCTTTTTTCCCTTTTCCCATAGTGCTAGCTTTGGTTTCTAGCCACGGGAAGGGAGGTTACAACAACCCCCCTCCCCCCATGAGGCATTCGTTTGTTATACAAAATGTATTTTCTTCACTCTCTAATCACACACACGTATACCTATGCATATATGTGAGTTACAATAATCGTAACACCCCCCCCCCCTCTTTCAAAAATTTCTCACTATGCCACTTATTCTATAGGCATTCTGAAGTTCGTGTATTACAAACTTTTCATCTATTGGATCATGAAATGCTTTTACATGTGATGCTATGCTAGTATCTTCTTGCTTGTTTATATTATGAAATACTGCATTGTTTGAGCTGTTTAATATATTAAAGTGAGGCTTTTTTTTGCCTTAATCACCTTATCATGACACCTCAGAAGTTTTATTATTGATGTATTAATAGAAAAAAAAAAAAACACATTTAGTGTCTGCAAAGCTGTTTGCTCTTTTGTTAAAAATTCAAATTAAATGTGTTAGTTTTGGTAGCATATGTAGCTATCTGGATGCATCAATTAATTTTTATTAAAATAAAAATGATGTTTATGCAAATAATATAACCAATATATCCAGATTAAAATATTTAGAAATTTAACAATCATTCAAATATGTAATCATAATTTCTTGGCACTGTAGTAAATGCAGGTCTCTTTCCACTGCCTGTCAAAATAAGATTATATCACTATCACAAAATAAAGTACAGACATATAGATGAAATGAATTACAACTTGGCTTTGTAATTCATAGGAAGGAAATGGACATCGGAATGGAATTAAAGAGTCTCTAATTATTCATAAAATATTTAGCAGATTAAAAAGAAAGTTACAGATATTAGGTTATTGTCATTCATATTTCATATTGCTCCGAAAAAAAAAAAAAAGAAAGAAGAAGAAAACTTAGAAAAAGAAAAGAGTACTTGTGCCTAGTGTTGCTTCTGAGCAACACTAGGCACAAGCTTTCCGTTATACTTTTTATGATGAGAATGAACAGGTTAAACCAGCGTTCAGAATTAAAAAGGGGGAGGGAGACTATGGGGGGGCAGCATGTTTTTAGAAGGTTTCTATGGGTACTATCAGAGTTATTTGGATAATTTAACATTGTAGAAAACAATACATTTGTATAAAAACATGTATTAATCAGAGAAAATAAGCTCTAAATAGAACTCTTATACTTTAAAGTTAAAAAAAAAATGTATAATATTTTTATTTGTTTTTAAACCAAAAAAATTTAATTTAAATATTAATTTTAAACATTTGTAATTGTACATAATGCTATGTACAGTGGCGTAGCCAGGATTTTATTTCAGGAGGGGGGTGTGTGTGTGTGTGTATCAAATTGCTAACTAAGTCGCAGTTGTAAATAAATATCACATTGTAAGCTAAGTAAAGGGTCAGATTTAGGAAAGGAGGGCTGCAGTCGCCCCCCTCCCTCCTCTAGATATGCGCCTGGCTATAAGAGTTGTTTTGTTGTATTGTTTTTTGGGGGATAATGTTTTTACAAATCAAAAGCAGTAATTTTTATTTTAATTGTTTTAACCATTAATTATTTATTTTCTAATGCTTGTAATTAACTTGGAAGTTTAATCAGGGATGTTAATTCTGCACCGAGCTGCGCCGAAACACAAATTCTTGCGCCGAACTGCGCTTTTAGCCGATTTTTGCGCCGGTCTGCGCCGAATACGTCATTTTGACTCTTTGTTAAATTTTTGCCCCGCTCATTTATCTCTTAAAGCTCGTATGGAAAGCTAGTTAGCAGTAAAGCAAGATTCAAACTGCGTACGAAAGTTGCATTCCGAAGCCATTCTACCCGCCCGGATCGGACCAGTCGGGCTTTGTTAGTCACCTCAATCAGGGCCGGCCAGATAGGCAAACAAAACAAGTAATCATCGCAAAGGGCACCGTTTTTTGTTTATGAAGGGGCACGATTTCCAACTTAAAATCATAAAAGAAATTTTGAAAAAAGTAAAAGGGACGTCTTTTTCTATGTTTGCAGGGTGGAGTGGGTGTCATGTACCGCAGGGCCGCCCCTGATCTAAACCAGACCGGTCCGTAAAAAAAACAGTATATTACGGTGACCCAGCCCCTAAAAAATCACGGTTTATGACCCGGCCCGTAGCAAGAATGAAAATTGGAAGCATGACCGGTTTAGAAATCAGGATCTAGGCTGTCTGAATTAATAGAATATTTCATTTCAAAATAATCCGGAAATGCACTGCCAGTGGTGTATTCGTGGGGGGTAGAGATCTGTGCGGGCCCAGGCTTTTGCAGCACGATTCATTCAAGGCACGGGCTGACCTCAGCATTTTCTAGAATGGACCGGAACAAGCGTATACTCTTAAAGACGGTCCTCTGTGCTTGCAAAATCAAGCCTTTCCGGAAATTTTTGCTCTCCTAAAATTTGGACAAGACCAAACGATTGGCTCTGATTCCCCCCCCCCCTTCCTTAAATCATGATTAATATACAAGCTGGACCGGGTCTGAATTTTTTATTTTGATTAAATGCCGGGCCAGGCTAGACATTTTCAGCCCGTGAAGATCATGAGCGGGGAGATGCCGTCTCACTACTTTTTCATTCGAGCTTATGTCAGCAAAAGTAAGCGTTCTTCACTTTTCATCATAGACGCATGATTTTTGAGTCTTCAGTTGCGAGTGTTCCTAAACCTTTTTTCTTAAAACTACACCACTGTTTTTCTTTTTGTGTGTGTGCAGGCTCTACGAGAGGGGGCAGACGGGGCGACGCCCCTGGGCCCGTGTTCAGCCAAAGTGCGTCAGCAAATTTTTCAGAATGTGTTACGAATTTCATTTATAGATCCGTAATTAAAATCTTTATTTTAAAATAGACTAAATTTTGAATACATAATTCTAGAATGATATAAACGGCAGAAATGTTAATTCTACCATTTAAATATTAGTATTTTTACAACCTTCGAACATGCATTAAAAGTACCATTGCATATAAGAAATACTTCCCTCCCACTCTCTTTCCATTTAGCATTTATATGAAAACCATTAAAAAGAGCAGTTTCAGACACACACAAAAAAAAAAATTCCTTCCGTCCATGTAAATCCATGTATTGTTTTTACCAAGTTGCTGATAGCATAGCCTGTATACACCCTTTTTTTTCCAGAGCTTTCCTAAAGTGCTTTCAAATAGTGTTTTGCTTTTAGCAAATGGTGTTTGCTTGCAAACTTTGCTTTTCTTGTATGCATTTATTGTGTTCCTAAATCTTCAATTTTATGCTCCAAAATCATGTTAATTCTGATCTCGAATCTTAGTTTTCCTCTCGGAAACTATTTTTTTGTGCTCCCGAGGTGCTCCCAAATGGAATTTTTCTGCTCCCGAGGTGCTCCCAAATGAAATTTTTTCTGCTCCCGGGGTGCTCCCAAATCGAGTGTTGGAGTTAACATCCCTGTTTAATTTAAGTACCTTTTGTCAGGAGATAATGGTCTGAATGACTCTTCTTCTATAGCTCAATAGCTTGTCTTTTTTTAAATTACTACTAATTACCTCTTTTTTTTGTTGGGACTTTCTAAATAATTACCCTTTCCTTAAATTAATTCTGCCTTTGTTTGCCCTGTCTCCGGAGGTGTAAATTTAATTATCATGTAAATTCTGCCGATTTTTCTGCTGACTATTACGTTTCCTTCTCTCTTCAATAGCCTAACTCACTTCTTGCCATATCTCTTGTTCATGTTTTTAATTATTTTTACTCACTTCTAATTTAAATTTTTACTCCAATTTTTACCCAGGGTTGTCTCGGACGATTAGCTATCTCCCGCTAAAATTTTAGGAAATTTAATAACGTTTTTAATGCCTTTTTGATCAATTAAGTTTTTTTTTCCCATTTCAAGATGGCCGGAAAAAACAGCGTGACCAGGCTGCTAGATCCCAACACGGGCCTCGTCAGGAAAATCAGGCTCCGATCAGAGTGGGGTTAACGATGGAAATTTAAACTAAATTTGGGGGGAGGTTGGTCTGGATCGCAACACTCCATTAATTCCCCGTTTGATCCCGCTGTGCAACCCGAAGTACGTGTGTCGAGTTCTTTACCCATAATTTATGTTAACTTTGGCAATTTTAAGTTTCGTGCACTCATAGATTCTGGTGCCAGTGTTAATTTAATTTCTTCTAATGTTTTTAATATTCTTATTGACTTCAAAGAATTTGATAGTTCTCACCTCTCTTTAAAAGCGCTGACAGGTTTTGACATTGTCACCCCAAATTAATTCAAACTGAGTTGCACATTTGTAACACCCCGTTTTCGTGTAATTTTTTGGTTGCTCAGAGTTTTCTTTCTCCTAACTTTGATGTCATTTTGGGACTGGATTTTCTAAAGACTTACAAATTTCATATCGATTGTGACAACTGTATTTTATCTAATGATGATATAAGTGTGGTCTGGACGCATGAACATCCCCCGTTTTCTCTGAATGCTGTCGTGCCAAGTGCACATGATGATGTTGATCCCGATGTTGACTTTTCTCTTTTTGGCAAGTTGCCCGCTAAGATCATTTTACCCGCTTATTCTCAAAAGAGATTTTTTGTAATTATTCTAAACTGTGATCCCTCTTTCAAAAATTCTACTGTAATAATCGAATCTAATCCTGATACAAATTTAACTTCCTTTCTTGTTGCCAATGCTATTTCCACCATCAATGACAATAGTCAGTGTTTAATTCAAGTTATTAATCTTACCCATGATTCCATTACCTTAAATAAGAATATGAAAATAGTTAATATTACCCCTATCCATTTAAATAAAATTTCTGACGAAGTCAACTCAATAGAACAACAAGCTGGATCAGATGATTTTAGCCTGTGGGCTAAGGAAATAGATTTATCCCACCTTGACGAATTTCAACGTAATGATATGATTGCTCTTTTGTCTAAATATAAGTCTGTTTTTTTATTAAACTCCTCCGACTTGGGCGCCTGCCCCATCATTCAACACCGTATACACCTTACAGATGACATTCCGGTTCGTTCTAAGCCCTATCGTGTCCCTTACCACCTCAAGCCTGAAATGAAGAGGCAGATTCAAACTCTTTTGGAGGCTGGCATTATCGAACCATCGACCAGCAGTTATGCTGCGCCAGTCCTTCTGGTCAAAAAAGCGGATGGATCATTTCGCCTGGTGGCCGATCTCCGTAAGCTTAATGCCAAGACCATACCAGATAATTTCCCTCTTCCGAATTTGCAAGAGATGATAGATTTTCTTTTTGGGGATAAATTTTTCTCTTCCTTGGATTTGACGACAGGTTTTCATCAAATGTTCACGCATCCAAATGATGCTCATCTCACGGGTATTACTACAGAGGAGGGCCTCTTTCACTTCAAACGGATGCCATTTGGCTTGCGAAACGCGAGTGCTAGTTTCCAGCGCTTGATGGGTGTTGTGCTATCCGGACTGTCTAATTTCCAAATCGGTGTTTATATTGATGATGTGGTTGTGGCATCAACTACCTTCGAAGATCATCTGTCTAGGTTCGAGCTCGTTTTTCAGCGTCTAACTGATGCAAATCTAAAACTTAAACCCAAAAAGTGTTCTTTGGCAAAAAATGAAATTATGTATTTAGGACATAGAGTAACAGAGGGTAAAGTAATGCCAGATCCTAATAACATCAAATCTATTCTCAATGCTGCTGTTCCAAAAACCCGAAAACAAGTTCGCTCATTTTTAGGCCTGACTGGATTTTATAGAAAATTCATTCAGGATTTCAAGAATTCAGGAAAATTCATTCAGGCTTTTAAGAATTATTCCTTAAAAGCTCTCCCTTTAACCAATTTAACTAAAGACTCCGTAAAATTTTCCTGGGGGGATCTCGAACAAGATGCCTTTGACCAACTTAAATCTGATTTAACGAAAGAACCTTGCTTAAAATTACCAGATTTCAATAAGCCCTTTTCTATCTGTACTGACGCGAGCAAGTTCGCCATGGGCACTGTGCTTACACAAGAGGATGAAGCCGGGCATAGCAAACACTGGGGAAGCAAAACCCAGTCTGTTTTGCTTCCAAAAAATTTTCTGCCGCTGAAATAAATTATTCTGTTGTGGAGAAGGAAGCCCTTGCTGTGGTTTTTGGTATTAATCAATTTAAACAGTACATTTATGGCACTCATGTTACTATTTTTTTTGACCAACAGTCCCTTTCGCAACTTTTTAAATTGAAGGATCCCACCTCTCGCATAGCTCGTTGGATTATGACGTTACAACAATATGACTATACTATTGTACACAAACCCGGACGGTTAAATTTAATGGCAGACTTTCTTTCTAGAGAAGTTAATGTTGTTGATAATGTTCCATTTAAGTGTGAAATTTTACCTTTGCCTGACCAGGACTTAATTAAATTACAACAGGAAGACTCTTTTTGCCAAAAGATGGTGAGTAATATTTCGCAAGATCCCTTTTTCATTCATAAGTCAAATAAATTTTTTTTTTTCAACAAAATGTTCTTGTTTGCCAATCTACTGATGCAAATTTTTCCAATATTCGACTTGTTGTCCCTCAATCTCTTGTTCAGGAAGTTCTTCAAGCCTGCCATGACAACAGAACTGTTGCGCATCCAGGTCTTTCTCGAACATTGCATCGGGTTAGGCAAAATTTTTTTTGGGTAGGTCTTTACCGTAATGTTAAAAATTATGTGATGTCGTGCCATTCTTGTTTACAAAGACGTGGTTTCAAAAAAGGTCAAAAGGCTCCCATCCAGGAGATACCCACTGTTGATAGACCTTTCCAGAAATGTGCTATTGATGCGGTTGGTCCCTTCATTACCTCTAAACATGGGAACAAATTTTTAATTGTAATTACTGATTATTTTACTAGATTTCCTGAAGCTTACCCTGTTAAAGACATACAAAGTGCCACAGTAGCTAGGGTTTTAGTGGACTTTATTTCGAGACATGGCATTATGGAGGTGCTGTACTCAGACAGGGGATCCAATTTTCTCTCGCAGGCAATGGAGGAAGTCTATAAGGTCTTAAGAATCAAGAAAATGCACACTGTAGCCTATAATCCGCAAGGCAACGGGGTCGTTGAACGGTTGAACAAGGTTTTAGTAGACTCTTTAAGTCATTTGGTTAGTGAAACTCAGGAGGATTGGTGCAAACAGGTTCCTTTTGCTTTGCTGGCCTTTCGCACCGCCTACCACAGAACTATTCAAAACACTCCTGCTTTTCTCACCTATGGTAGAGATCTGGTGTTGCCATATGACCTGATCTTTTCATCTAAATTTAGGACATATGCCGACACTAGATCCTATGCTCAGGAAATTGTCACCAATCTCCAGAACACTTTTCCAATAATTAAAGATCGCCTTGAAGTTGCCTCTCATAACCAAGCTAACTCTGCTCCTACAAAATTTAACTTAAAAGACATTATAGTTGGTGACACTGTCTTCTTACACACACCTGCACATAAACCTTATTTGTCAAAAAAGCTATGTAAATTCAATAAGGGTCCCTATCGCGTTTTAAAGCAATGTTCTCCTGTTTTATTTTTGATTTCTCTTTTAACTAATCCTTCAGATGTTCAAAAGGTGCATGTCAATAGAATTTTTAAAGTTGTTGATAGAGATGTTTTTCCTGCTAGTAATAATATCTTGCCACACACTCCTGAGTCTGTTTTACCTCAGTCTACCCCCTCGTCTTAACTAAGGATTGGGAAGCGAAGATGTTGAAAGAGTACCCAAACCCCTTTCTTCCTTATGATCCCACTTGGGATGACAGTTTTGGTAGTTTTCAAGCTTCTCCTATGCCGCCTGTTGTAGCCCTGTCTGATGCAGAACCTGATACTGATTTTTTTAGAGATACTGTTGTGCCCCCTGTTTCTTTTTTAAGTTCAAATGGTGATGATATTGATGCCACAACCCCATCTTCGATTTCTCCAGGCCTGTCTAACTCCACTAGTAGTCATGGGTATAATCTTAGGCCACGTGATCAATTTGGCTTTGTAATTAAAACGTAGTGCTGGGTCTGTTATTTGCGAATCATTTTTTCTTTTGTGAATTTGGTGTCATTTTAGTATTTTTTTTATTTAGTGTTTGCATTTGTGTTTACCTTTTTCGTTTACTTTTAGTTTCTTGTGGGTGGGGTGTTTTGCTTACTTGTTTGTTGGTATCAATCAAATTTTACCTGCACAATCTGTGTTATATGTTGTTACATTCCTTATGCAAGTTCCTATTGTAGTAAATATTTTGTTTTGGTTTGATGTTTTTGTGTAAGTGTTAACTGATGTAGTACCCTTTTAGTAGTACAAATTGTGTATGGCTAAGGGCCATTGCAATAATTCATGTGATATTTTTTTTTTTTTTTTTTTTTTTTTTTTTACCTTTTATTACTGTATAACCACATGGAAGTTTTCTTAAAATACTTTTTTTACCTGATTATGTCAAAAATAAAAAAAACTTGTACTGGAATTGTCAAATCAGTGCAGAAATTTCTGGGGTTCAAACTTTTGTTCTCTCTGTAATGGCTTGAGGAAAATTTTAAAGTTGTTAACTTTGCTGGTGTAGACAATCCCAGGGCCTTTATCTAAGAAACTTAGGGTTCAAATTTTTTTTTTTCTCACTTTGTTTACAATAAGTAATTCTTTTGTTACTACCAACCTTCTGGTTACCTTTTGTTAAATGGGGGGGGGGGTGTTTGCTTTAAGTTATTCATGCTGGTTTGGGCTGTTTTCTTAAAATTGCCTTGTTTTGTTTTGTTTTCCTCCTTGGAGAAAATGATTAGTGTCCAGATGTGTTTCTAGAGCCTTCTTGGTCACTTGAATTAACCTCCTTGTTTGGTGGTTATTGATCTTGGGTCACAATTGGGCTGGTGTTTAGCCTATTGTACTCAGACCAATTGCTGCTGGATGTGGGGTTGTTCAGGGATCATTTCTCTCCTGTCTTCTAATGTTTTTACCAACTTAACCTCTAATTTGCTGCATTAATTGGGTTATTTCTTTCTCTACAAATTTGGGATTGTCATGCCCCTGTCAATATTTTTTTTTCTCAGCTTTCTTTGAAAGAGGGGGGTGGTTCAACATCCTAGGTACTTGTCCGCCCTTGCTGCTAGTGGTCTTGTATTCAATACATGACACTGACTAGCTTTTTATTTACTTTTGGAAATGTCTGAACTGATTTTTACCCACGCTTGTGACAACAACTCCACGTAGTGACTACTTATACGAGGACTTTACAAAATTTTGCTACTGACCACTTCCTTGGACTCTAAAATCATCATCTGAAAAATCACTCAAAATACTGGTGTTAAACGATAAAGTAATTAAAAAACTTTGTAAAAAACATACATAAGACTTCTTATGTGTGTTTTTTACAAAGTTTTTTAATTACTCTAAATCATCATGATCAGAATTGCGTATTACTCTTTTATGTACCAAAGATATTTACCTTTTTGTCTTCGTTTAATGTTGTTCTGTCATGTTTTATATGTTGTACTACATATATACTGTATCTTTTTGTTGTGAAGGAATGTGCAAGTAAAACTTTGCCTTTTAATTGATTTTTTTTTTTTTTTTTTTTTTGTGGAACTTGTAGGTATAGGGTTGAAATTTTTTTTTATGTGTCCTGACTTGGGACACTGGTTCTTAATGTTTATTTGAGGTATTTTGCATTATGCAAATTTTTTTCTTGCTGCCATGGCTGGTCTTCCCCAGGTTTAGTTGTCAAAATGGAATTATACGCTGCTACTCAAGACATTTCGCCAGTCTGTTCCTGGCTTCTCCACGAAAAATTTTTTACTTCGTAAAAAATTTTTTGCAGGAGAAGGAAGGATAATATGTTGTATTGTTTTTTGGGGGATAATGTTTTTACAAATCAAAAGCAGTAATTTTTATTTTAATTGTTTTAACCATTAATTATTTATTTTCTAATGCTTGTAATTAATTTGGAAGTTTAATTTAAGTACCTTTTGTCAGGAGATAATGGTCTGGATGACTCTTCTTCTATAGCTCAATAGCTTGTCTTTTTTTAAATTACTACTAATTACCTCTTTTTTTTGTCGGGACTTTCTAAATAATTACCCTTTCCTTAAATTAATTCTGCCTTTGTTTGCCCTGTCTCCGGAGGTGTAAATTTAATTATCATGTAAATTCTGCCGATTTTTCTGCTGACTATTACGTTTCCTTCTCTCTTCAATAGCCTAACTCACTTCTTGCCATATCTCTTGTTCATGTCCTGTTTTTAATTATTTTTACTCACTTCTAATTTAAATTTTTACTCCAATTTTTACCCAGGGTTGTCTCGGACGATTAGCTATCTCCCGCTAAAATTTTAGGATATTTAATAACGTTTTTAATGTCTTTTTGATCAATTAAGTTTTTTTCCCATTTCAAGATGGCCGATCTTGCCTGCGTTTCTTCTCGGCCAAGTTCGTTTCTTTTCCGCGTGTAGAAGTCGCTGGCTGCCATTTTTTCTTTCCTCTCTTCCTTCCCCCGACAATCAAATGTTCTCGAAGTTTCCCGGCTGAGATGGTGCGCTCTGATTGGTTCCCGTCGTCGGCGTCGCGGCGAAGCTCTTCGTGCAAAAGGGCAGAAAGCGTCATTCGGAGAGCTGACGCTGGGCTGTGAGGAGTGTGCTTCCAAAAGCCAGACTCGACTTTTATTCTTTGGCCTACATAGAGGCTTGGATGTCCCATTTTTGACATCTTAGCATGTAGATCCCCGAAGTCTTAGGTCAGAGGGCCAGCATTTAGATGGATCACCTAACTACTTTGTTTTTGGCTTGTGCGTAATCAGTCCGGAAGCCTCACTTCATTTCTTTTTTTGTTTGCATCAAGCTGACGGTTCTGGCCCCATTCACCATGCAACGCTGAAACCTCATACCAGTTTCCCGCCCATGATACCAACCATTTTTTGGGCTTGAGGCCCCTACCCCCTACCTGGCTGAAGAAGATTGCAATATGGCCGTCCCGTTTTAGTTCTGCACCATCAGCCGAAAAAAAAAAAAGGATCCGGAGATTCTGCAATGTGGCCATTCAATCACATCTAGGGAGCCGATCGCAATAAAAGATGGTAAGCTCCGGGTAGACAACAAGATCGCCGACGACCGCAGAGCCTGCTGAAGGACCGAGTTTCCATCCTGGGAGAGACAGAGATGCCGGCTCCAGGAGCATCCTGCGTCCACTCATCCGCGCCCTGAGGTATCTCCAACCCCCAATCACTGCTGGTCAAATGGGTGAGCTCATTCCTGTTACTTCTATTGTTCCCAGACCAGACCCAGCTAAATAGTAAAGCTAAAATTTACATCTGAGTAACATCCTGAGCTAATACTTACCAGTAACGCCATGTTTAAATTTTTTTTTGTTAAATGATAAATGTTAATGCTGTGTTTTTCCTTACCTAGCTAATTTTGGAAGGTCATAAATCTGTTTTATTTTCTTGCTTTACCAATGCTAATCTCTGTAATTACTTGTTTGAGTTGGTCTACATTTCAATGAATTTGCTGCACCCTTTGGTGTCAAAATTGCAAAGTTCCTTTTTTTTTATTTATTTTGTTAACTAGTTAAGCTCATCTGTTGGATTGTAAAAGTGGGGTTTCAAGTAACACTTAAGGATTTTGTGTGGGATTTTCATTAGATGCCTTGTGTGGCTTGGAGAAGGTGGGGACTTGTTTGCCCAAATTTTTCTTTTCTTTTTTGATAAGATAAAAAAAATTTTATGCTGCAGCAAAGCCTTTTAACTTAAATTTTGGATCCCAGTCGTGCTACTTTTGACATGACAATTTTAATTAAGCATTACCTTTTATTTTTTTTACTTTTCAATTTCCAAGGGCAATTAATGGGAAACTAAAGCACTCTATGATCATTGTATTTTGTGCACTTCTACCACGCGCTGAGAAACCTCTGCGCAGTGTTTTCTTACTTTTAATTTCTTGATAAACTAATGTCGTGAGGCCACTAGTTGTTTACCCCTAATATAGTTGAATAAAATTTGTATGTTGGTGATCTAATGCAATGTCTCTGTGTTTATTTTACCACATTTCAATCACACACTTCAGGCAAGGCTGAGAACTTTGGGTTATTTAACTAACTACTGCTGTCACAACGCATGGTCAGATCTTAATTCTGTTTTGGCAACTTGCTTAATTTGAAATCAAAATTTTAACTTTGCTAAACTATTTTTCACGGCAGTGGTAGCAAAATACCACAGTTTTTTGTGTTCGAACTAGTAATGAAAGTAACGAGTGATGAATACTTAGTAACAGGTAGTGAGTTAGAGTAACAAATACATACAGGTTTTAATATTTTCGTTACTTTTACAGCACTACAGAAGACCAATTTCCTACACGTATTTTTACAGAATTTCTACATTCTTTCACATTACATTTCTAAACCATACTACAACCTAAGTACATGTTCATTTTATGATTATTGATGCAAAATCTTGAAACTGGCAAAATGTTTTTTTTTTTGTTGTTGTTGTTGTTGTAGAAAATTAATAGATTGTTCCTCATCATTTGATAAATCCAGTATAGTTAACATAACTTAAAAACTTACAAAAATACAATACGCTATAGTTAAACAACACAAGGGAAAAACATTTTCAAAGGACCCACCATCGTAGATTAATACGTGCTTTTGCAAAACGCCATAGCAAAAGAAAAAAAGAGTCTGTATGTAACAAAATGGCTGCATTTAGTGACGTGTTTGAGGAAGGTTATCTTCGTCAAACATTTTTCACTCTTGGCATGTTAGCAAATATTTGGCACATTTTTTTCCCAAATGAAAACTAGTATCTGTTTAGGTATGTAAGTACCGTTATTTTTAACATTTTTTCATATTTAAAAATCACTTTAATTTATTTCTTTTATCAATTAATTTATAAATCAATTTACTGTTACATGCTCTTAGAATAAAAAGACAGTGGTATTTTGATGTCTAGAATAAGTTATTTTAAATTACATTATACTCAATATCTGGTAAGCAATCAACAGTATTAGCAGATCATATTTCAGTACACTGACAAAAGTTTGGTTTAACAATAATAGTAAAGTGTGAGAGGACCCGTAACATATTCTAAGAAGGAAAAGAAGTTTAATGACAGTGGCACATCCAAGAGAGAGAACCTAGAAGAAACTTTAGCTCCCCCAACCCCCCCTCCAAACATGTATGCACGCTTTACACTTTGCTTTATTGTACATTTTGTTGAAATCAGGTACCATATTTATTTAATCTCCCCTTCCCTCCTCTCCCCCCCCCACCAAATATATATATATATATATATGTATGAAACAGTAGTGACACATGGGCATAGTAATTGTCGTTTTAAACAAAGGATTTGTATCAGGATCTAAATCTAATTCAAACGCAATTAATATATCTCTCCTCTTTCTCACGGTCCCTTTCCTAAGGCTAGCAGACCCGGTCACATTAATAACCAATAAATGCACCTCTTTCGGAACATGTTATATATTATAGAACACGTGATCCAAGTTTATATATTTTGAAATACAGCTCGGAGAGGGGCTTTTTTCGTGATTTCAGTTGCCATGTAAATTGTATGAAAACTGAATAAAAATACGTCGTTCTAATCCCGGAGTGGTTCATTCTATACAACAGCCTCAGCCTGATTACACTATCCTACCTCTGCACCCTGTGGATTCCAGCGGCTGTCCCCGACCGCAAGACTCCGATGCTGGAATATTGTGCTCAACCCGACATGATATTATAAGAGCCACTCCTGCCCAGCAGCGTGGTCTACAAAGTCTCGTTCCATCCTAGGCAAGCCAAGACAACAACCTTCCCATACCAGAGATGGTATTACATATATATAAATAAAATCAGTATTATATCTTATGCTATTGTAAAGTGTTTTAGGTCAAATATTTTTTTTCCTCCTTAATTTTGTATTCAGCTCCTTCCCAGGAAAAAATCCTTTTAATATATTTTTTTTTTTTTTGTGTGTACATTTTCTGAGATCAGATGAGTTTTTTCCCCTTTCCCTGAAAAAAAAGGGGAGGGGGGGGGGCTCGTATCACCCATATCATTCATGTGTTCGTTTATGAAAGATGAACATGGACAGTTCTAATAACACAGAATTTAATTTTTTTAAAAAGGTAAAAATCTTACGAATATTGTTTTCTTTAAACACATAATTTGAATTTAGTTTAATTTCTTTTAAAGAAAGAGAAGAATTAGGAATCTATTCTAAAACGTTTTTCAACTTGCCAAGTCTCAGGATTTTGGCCTGAGTCTGACGACTTTTTATTCTGTTTTGGGACTCAGGATTTTTCTTCATTTTCCCAGAATTTTTGAGAATTTATTAAAAAAGTCGAATCTTTCCTCAGTTTTCTTCATCATATTTGCAAAATCAGTTATATAAAATTAGATATTTCAAAGTTATTTTTATATAATTTTTAGGTGTAAATAGTTTACCGCCATATATTGTGTATTTTTCTATAGTTTTTCGGAAAATATTAGAAATTGAATTTATTTACATTGTTCAACACTTAGCACTCTCTTGTTACTTAAGTTAATATGGATGTGCATGGCATTTAAAAAAAAAGAAACTATGTCTATTGATTATACATCGATTTTATGCTGAAAATAAATGCACAAAAGATCTCGGGCATTTTGATTTTGGAAAGTTGGCACGTCTGTGTTTTCTTGTCAGTTAAAAATATAATTTGTGTGTGTTAAATGTATTCCTGAAATCATTATGCAAAATAAGCATATTTATACATGTATGTATTGTTATTTTAAAATGTTATAAGTTTTTTAATATCGCCTCACAATAAATGCACACACAAATATCCAAAATATATTTATCACAAAGCTACATACATATAAACTATGCATTATAGTTGAAGTTCCTGAAATATAATTGGCTGGGATACAATTTAAAATTATCGCACATTCTGTCCTTGTTTCGATCAAGGGGACAGAAGGGCAAAAAAAAAAAAAGGACATAAATTTCATTTTCTTAAATTATAAAATAAGAATACGAGTCTTTATGCAAGACAATAAAAGTATACACATCTTTTGTTTCATTACATTTCTGTGTGCACAATTTTGTAATTTAATATATTTTAAGGGAATATTATACATGCATATACCACCTTTAGTGGGGTGGGTAAATGGTCAAACATTACATGGATAATGCCCGTTTTTTAAAAAACAACACTTTTTCCATGACAAGTTTATTAAGCTTTGCTTTACTACATTTCAATTTGTACAATTTTGTAGTTCAGATTTATATATATCTTATACCTTGATATATTTTAATGGTATGTCAGATGTAGGTTTCTATAACTTATGCTTTGTTAATCTAGTAATTGTTTATTTAAAAGAATATGCTGAGAAAGCTTTTACAAGCAAATTTTTTATTTTTTATAAGCGAGTGCTAACTTCCCCCTGTGGTTAAGCCTTTCTTTTATGTTTGTCTATGTTTTAAAGTTGATGTTTCCATTTACTCTAATTTTGAACTTCAGATACCAAATATTTTAACTTTCCCCATTTTACAAATAAAAAAGAACTTTTAAAAAGAATACCACAAAACCCAGGTTCTTGAATAAAGCCTACCCGGGTTGGATTTTTTTTAAAACAAAAAACCAGGGTTTTTTTCAACCCTGAATCGAACATTTCTGAATAGTTTGGAAACAACACCACCTGCCATATAAACATTTCCACATTTGTTTTGTCTAGTTCTAGCAGATGTTACTCAGGTGTAGGTCTTTTCTGAATTCTTCCAGTTAGTTATTTTACAGTACTGTCAAGTGTTTGGAAAGTCAAATTGAGTCACTCTAGATTTTTTAAATCTTTCTTCTGCTTTTTTAAGTTAATACTTCTACAATAAATTGCTCTTTTACAACAGTTGTAACTCTTAATATTTTCCAACTAATTCTTATTAATATGAAAAAAATGTTGTGTTGGGTAGAAAATGTCTACTGGTCACATTAATGTGGCCGGGGAATGTGCATTTCAGGCCCTAATACAACACCATCACCTGTGTTCACTCCCAATTTGCGATATTTTAAAATTATTGGGTACCCCAGTTTCTGTTTTATATCACCCTTTAA